>JXSR01S030667.1:13373-25144 GCA_000969725.1 Ophiothrix spiculata | reverse complement strand
TGTCAAAAAACAAGGGGGTAACTTTCCCCCTTAATTTCTCAAAATGCTCAACATTTACAGAGTTGCATCATCCAGATTCGGATTCAGCACATTTTTGTTATCCAGAAACATTAAAAAAATTGCATGCAGACTTCAAAACCACGTAGGGCCCAAAATCAGGGTTATTCTGCAGGACTAATATTCTGCGCTGACAAGTTAATAGCATTTTATTGGGGTTATCATCCTGCATATCAGGTTTTGTTATGAAGTCAGTATGGCTGAATGGATGCAGGTGTTCCCGGGTTATTAGCCTTTTGTGTAGGAGATGTGAGCTGTCATGGTTGTCACATGCCCTCTCTATCAGCCTCGTTATTTTCTTGTATTGTCATCATTTACAACAACTTACAGAGTAGAAGTTGCCTCTGGGGTAGAGGCACTCATATTCAGTCAGGTGCTGTGTGATACCCTGATTTCAAGCTGGAAGTGATTTGGACCCTTTCCATCCTACAAAATCATCATACATTTATCACTTTTGAAAATTTATTCCTGCTTATGAGTTTTGTTCAAAAATTGTTCTATTAGTAGTCTTAATCTTCAGTTAATGACAAATACTTTTATATTCATGGGCGTGTATTTTTATTTCATCTGATATTAGTAATTGAATACATCAGTACAAGAAAACCCCAAGTCCAATAGCTTCCTTCTATATACTTACAAAATATAAATGCATACAAATCTCTGAAAATGCTTTCACATCACTAAAAAGCATTTCAATGTCTATATCCCAATCATAGTGTCATATTTTCACTCCACTTCACATTTTCAAGTGTTACTGATGCATTGTAGTTTCTATATTTGAGTGGTGCTCTGGCAAAATGAGCGGAAAGCCGCGATTTTCAAAATTGAGTTTATGACATATTTTAATTCTCTATTATCTCAGCTTTCAAATGATATATAATATGTCATACTTTCTTACTACAATCTTCAGTTAGAGATCGAAATACAAGGCAGTCCACTCAAAATCTGGCAGTAAAAATTGTCGCAAACCGATTTTAAAGTTACTGATTACTACAGTGTATGATAGCAAAACGCGATCAATTACCTGTGAATAAGTGCATTTCGCAGCATAATTGACCTTAAAACCCGAGACATAAGTTGACACTTATGCATTAATGCATTTTATGTCAAAAAACGAAATGTGATCTTTTCACCATATTTCTACTTAAACAGCCATTCATTCAAAATCTTCAATCGCGACTTTCTGCTCATTTTGCCAGAGCACCACTCATTTGTTTTGGTTGAGAATAGCTTATCAGGCTGGATATTTTCATGGTAAGCCATTCTTCAGATTATGGTAGCATTTTCCACAATAATTATAAAAGTTGTACAACATGTTGTTACAGTAACTAAGACTATTACATAAACGCTTCCTACAGCAAATTCAGATGAATCCTGCAATCTGTTTTGGAAGAGTTGTCCTCCCCAAGGGTTGCCCCCCCCCCCCACGGTTTTGAAGCCCAGTGTTTTGGTCATAGACAAATGAACAAGATTGGTCATGTTATACTCATCCTGATTTTTTTCTTGTTGTACAGTTAGGTGGCTGGAATGTAACGGGGACATTCTCATTAGAAGGCTATGACTTCAACAAAACAATGCAGAAGATGGAGGCCTGGTATGTGGAGCAGCCATTCTTCTCCATCTTTATCTCAGCTGATGAGAAAAATTCAAGTAGGAATGAATTACAGGTAAGATCGTCATATTACAAAATGTGAATAGTCATCCTAAACCAGCAGTAAATGCAGCCATTTTTTAGTACTTCAAATATTTGCAAAGATCATGTTATAAGGATTAAAACACCTTAAGGGCACAGTTAACCCCTCATTTTCTGAAATATTTTACGCTTTATTACTCAGCAACTGATAAGTAAATCCATATAAAAGTATACATTTCTAGATGTGGATTTTCATGTAGAAGATAATGGTTGGATCAGTTTTTGACCAAAATGTATGATTTTAGACCAAGGTCCAAAAAACCCTTGTTCTTGGACCATTAATTTGTAAACAACCTAACTAAATTTTGAAAAAGTTAAAGTTGGACCTCAAATGCTTTTTAGAATCTAGAAACACATGTCTAGGAACGCATTTCTCAAATTTTTGATTTTTGACCTACTTTTTGAAATATTGCAAAAAAATAGGTCCAAAATTGGCCCAAAACAATTTTTTTTCTTTTTTGGCCTATTTTATGCCTATTTTTGGCAATATTTCAACGGCTCTACTGCTTCTAATCCTAACCCCATTGAATCTCACAATATTCCATTCCTCAAAGTTTAGAAATTTGCCCAAGTCCAAATACATCATAGACCCGAGTTAGCTATGATCACAAACTCGCTGCCATAGCAATGCTTGCTCAGTGGCTTGACATAGTGATAGCTAGATCAGGAAGCGAGGGGTTCCAGTTTGAATCCAGGTGAAAATCTGTGATTTTTGACTTGCATATTTCTAAGGAGATTTTTAAATGAAGAAATGGTCAAAAGTGTTAGGGTTAGTAATGCTTACATATGGGTCTATACCAAAGCTTAACGTATTGTCATATATTGTCTCATAATGGACAGCCAAAAGGAAGTAAAATCACACTCAGTAACTAAGAATTAGTTTTGTTGTAGCATTAAATTCTACTTTGCTCGATTATTCGATTTGCTAAACAAATTAAAAGGCTGTAGGTAAGAGTGCTTAAATGCTGTTTACAGGCCTATCAAGTTTGCCACCCTCTATCATATCATACCCAAGAATCTTTACATCTAAGCGTATGTTTACTATTTCTGACAAGGTAGGTTTTTCCATGCACTATGATCATCAGCCAGTGTGGCAATGTTCTTCATACCCAGTTATCATTGCACATAGGTAAGGTATGAGAGTTTGGTCAGATAGGTTTCTATTTGCCAATGGTACATTGGGTACAGTTTGTTACTATCATTATGCGTGTTTGTTTATAATTTGACAGTTTACTTTTTTTTTCTTTTTTTTTTTTCTTCAAGTTCAAGTTCAAGTTCAAATTTATTTCCATAAACAAACAAACATAAGAATAAAATAATACATATTATAGAGACACTAATATACCAAAATATAAATAAAAGATATATATAAGTAGACAAAACAAAAAGACATTTCATTTCTCTTTTATATTTCTTTGTAGATACTGGAGGGATCATTACTGTTGCCAGATCCTGACTATTTTTTAAATGTATCAGATGATGATCCTGTAAGTATAGTAGTTATAAATAATCTGAAATAGACAACAAAGTAGTGACATGACCTGTAAAGGTGATATCAAATTGGCACCATTCCCCAGAAACAAATGTCTGCCTCCCTGCTCATCCTCAGAAATTTAGAAAAGTATAAAGTTTCAATATATTGTACACTGTTAATGTATCTATGAGTTTACTAGAAAACATTTTTAGAAAATGTGCACCAAATAATGAAAATTTAAGGAAATTTTTTACGAATTTAAACAAAATTTGGGTGATTTATAACATGGAAAATAATATGGATGTACCTTTTTGTGCCAAACAAGAAATCTTTCGCCCCTTTCAAAATTGTTTTGCCCCCTCAAATGAAAGTCTCACACCACTGCTCCATGTCTAAAAAAAATATAGAAAACACATAAATCTTGTTTGGTGTGTATAAAAACAAAACCTCTTTTTTTGTAGATAGGGCATTTCTAGAATAACAATTGGACCAATGTTGAAATTGTTTAAACATTATCATTGTAGGAACATTTCAATACACAATTTTCCATGCCTTAAATGTACATAAAGTCAGTGCAAAATCATCTAACATTGTATAACTCAATGTGGAAATCTCCCAGGCAAGCCCAGCTTATAAAATATTCACAGAAGATAATCAGTGATAGTCCTCTCTAAGGCACAAGCTTTCAAATATTCATGTGTTAAAGTGAGACTTCCTTCAGAATTGTGTCAGTTATTCAAGTGTAGCTGTACAGGTGCCAGGTGGCTGGTTGACTGGCTGCCTCCATACATTTCTATTCAAAAAAAAATTGTAAAAAGAGATAATTTGAATTTTTTATTTTCAAAATTGAAACATTTTTAGATGTGCTTCGGGCATCAGATAATTGAAAATCCAAACGTGAATCGTGCATTTAATGATTTTTCCAAGACGAAATGGTTAAGAGATATGCTGCTCAACTTTCTTCTATGAAATGAGTAGTATAATATTTGCTGACGATATCACCATTCATTGATAATATAATTAAAAGAAGGGCCCAACTCCACAATTTTAGTCAAACTGAATTTCACTGCACAAACTGGTCTTTTGGTGGAAAAGAAAAACCCAACTCTTTACTTTAACTGGATCTTTATAATAAATGGAAATAGACCTTTTATTGATATACATTGATAGCACCTTCATGTGATGAATATTTCGTCATGTGAGTGCAAGAAAGTCGTATCTGCAATGGCTGCCCTAAGTTATTTTTATTTTATACTTTGTCACAAGAATGTGAAAAATTCCTTGTCTAATGTCAGTGTCACCTGAAGAACCATTTCAAGAACCACTGACCAAAGATTTGAGATTTGACAGTGTGCATTTAAAATGTATGACAAATGGCAGCTATTGCAGATACGACTTTCTTGCACTCACATGATGATTTATAGTGCCTGCATACTCCTGACAGACACGTAACTTTTATCAAGACTTGACACATTGCAGGAAAATACAACCCTCCATAAATATCCAGTTTGAAATCTGTGTCCCATTTTTTGCTAGCTGGGCATAGTTTTTGAAAATCTTGAATCCAGAACCCCTTCCCTTGTTGCATTAGTATTAAGAATATTTGATGCCACTGATATGCAGATTTGTTTACTTTTGACAATATTTTAAGCTGTTTTCTTAATCTTAGACCAATGAAGCATACATGTTTTGTTATCTTATTCAAAGACAGGTCAAACTCCATCTATTTTTATATTAACACATGTGCTGTCAAAATGTTTTTCTTTTGAAGTTCTCTTTAACTGAATTGCTCAGCAACACATCCTTTTTAAGTTATTCAGTTTTAATGGAGTTGGTCTTTCTTTGAATAATTTATTCAATTTTTCATAACTATTTATATATATTTGTAATAATTATGTTTCAGTTTAAACAGAGAACCTAGCCCTCTTAAATCTTAAAGCTTAACATTCAGAATTACGCATCAAAATCGAAACATGTATTACATACTTTGAGTTTTGTATGGAAATGCATTTTCTGTCAGAATGGGTTATTCAACTTACAGCAATATTATAAGATTTGGTTCAAAAACCAATTGTGTTAAAACAGTGTAAAATGAAGAATTACAACTAACGAATGTTACCCATATGCATATTTTCTTCTAAACTTGTTTTATTTTTAAGAAAATGCACCAAATGATCACATGTAGTTATAGGAAATTAAATTCAGAATCAAGAATTTAATTCAACAAATTGCCATAACTGTAAAAGTATGCAATTTTGGAACAAATCATTTGGAGGATGTCAATATCTACCAAAGACAAACCCAGTCAGTTTAAAAAAAATGAAAGTCACAGGTGAGATAAGTCTATAGTTTACAGTATTGCTTTAAACTCAATGTCCTGTTTCACCACCTACTTTGCAACTAAAATTCCAGGTGGAATAAGAATGTTAAATTCCAGTTGGAATTGATGTGATTTTATTTGTAGAATCTTCAAAATCGTTTATCTGTCTTAAAAGTGTTTGAACTTGAAATGACTGAAAGTGTCAATTGTACAATACTCCTCTCACTCACTGAAAATTGTCTGGACATCGTATGACCAAATAACCGATTTTAGTTGGGATTCCAAAATATTCCATGGAATGATATGTTTTTTAAAAGAAACAGCCTGAAGCAAAATGTAGTCATTCATTTTTGATTTTAGGAACATGTATTCCTTTTTATGCAGACCAAATTAACAACTAAGATCAGGGAAAGTAAAACCTACTTTTGAAGAAAAATGTATTTTGCATTAAGTCTTACATCAATTAAAGTCAAAATACAAGACAACGTTTTATCTAGTGACTTGTACTCATAGCTAATCTGTAGTATGATGGGTCGTCAAATATTCATGCCCAATAGATTGACATTGTTGTTTGTGTGTAATTGTTGGGTTTCAATAACAAAAGAAAAATACAAAAGGGAATTTTATTTGCTAACCAATTTCACTTTGTTGCTTGCATTATTATAATTATTATCATATATTTATTTTCATAATTTGCTTTTAACAATGATTTTTTCTGTCTTCAGATATTAGGAGCATATTACAAGTATATGGTGGACATAGCAAAACTGTTAGGTGCAAGTGAAACAGAAGCCGTCAGACAGATGACTGATATATTATCGTTTGCCAAGGAAGTCGCTAATGTAAGTTCCTCTGCCGGCAGGAGACCAATTGACTTACCTCTTGAGGTTTCTAGTTTGCATTCAAGTATTGGCTCCTGAGTGGTTTGAATACCACCAGTAATTACTGATGGGATAAATGCCCAGATCAGTTTGGTATAAATATTCAAATTGAGCCTGAAGACATATAGGGAATCTTGTCATATCATTATTAGATGGCAGAGATAGATGTATTTTGGCCAAATGGATATTTTATTAAGATGCTTTGGGTCAACATTTTCAGGTAGTGCAAACTAGTTGGGTATTTGTTTTTCAGACAAGTAATCAGTTGATCACAAAAAGTATTTTAAATTCCCCACTTATATTTTCCTAAATCATTTGAATTAAAAAGCTAAGGCTTTTTTTTCAATATAAAAACATTCCAATTAAACTTCACTTATACCTTTTGCTTGCTATCTAAATTTTGAAGGAATAATCTTGTGGGCAGGCAGACCGTGATCATCATTTCAACAACTCACTATATCTCTTTATACAGGAGCGTACCGTTGCTGATTTGTGATGAATCCACAGTTGATATTCAAATTAACGCGTTACGCACGGCATGGCGTTTACGGAAGGGCATTTACGCAGTACACACAAGTCGACGCATTGATCATCGCGCGTCGGGCACTTATAGTACGTGCAAAAGCCCGGTGCTTGGAACAAAATTGATAATGTCAAAGCAGCAAACATTCACAAATTAGCACTTTACTTTGAATAGGCTATAAACATGATAAATATTTCTAAAAGTAGGCCTAGCTATTAAATTCAAAAAACATTTAGAATTTAATTCATACGTTTTCAGGAAGATTTTAGTTGTTGAAAGGTATTCAAACCCACCACAGAGTTGTTCACCGCGAATCAACAACTCTGCAGCTCCTTTTAACAAAATCCAAGTTGTAGCTTTTTTGTTTTGTTGATTATTCATGTTCAAATGTTTTTTTTTATATTTCATACTCTTACCCAAGGGTTTGACACAATTTTTATTCCAAGAATCAAGTGTAACTCCAAGCCTTATATGGTGATTAAGCAGATTTTAAATTTTTGCAAGCTTTTTGATTGTGTACCCTGTTTACATATATATCTGTATGTGATGTTTTACAGGTGACAAGGATGGGTGGCGATAGTTTAATGATGGATCCAGATGACACATATAATCTGAAGACCATCAGTGATTTGAATGATATTATGCCTGCCGTAAGTTGGATAGTTGTTTAGATTTTGATTTAGAATTTAAAGTGAATCCACAAAGCAAAGCAAATAGTGTAGCAGAGGTAGATAGTGCTTATTTAAACCCAAAATGCAAGGAAAGGGCATGGAAACAAGTGATCAGCAGTTATTTCACAAATTAGTGCCGGTATCTTAGGAGTACGTAGGACTCTACAAACATGACAAAGCATCTCTGGCCCACAAAGTAAAAAACGCAGTATGTGCATTTATAATGCATATATAGCAGTTACATCCTATGAGCATGTAATTTGGTCAAAAATGTAGATAGCTAAGTACATACTGCCCTATGTTATGCAAGAGAATTGGTGGTCTGCTCATTTGTCCAAGATTTCTCCAAAGGAAAAGGGGTAGCTTGCAATATTCTTAAATACACATACTGTGTTTTCACTTTGTTTGGCAGATCTGTGTACACATGGTATTCAAAAGTCAATGCACCAGCATTCTAATAAGTTTCATCCATAAATTTCAATTCTTTTGGGAAAGGAAATTGCAAGTCTTTTCCAGCCCTTCAGAGTGAGGGCCGGTAAATTTTAGACTATGTGCTTCCTTCTTAAAAAAACTTTAAACAAGTTGTTCCCTAAACTGAAAGTGGTTCAATATATTCAATACGGCCAATTGAAATCAGGACAGACCAACCATCATTTGTTGTTTGTCTGATCTCCATTCATCTTTTTTCTGTTCTTCCCTTGGACCCCATTGGAAATAAACTTGCTTATATTGTCAGGCTTAATGGGTAATCCTGGATTGTCAGCTTTGTCCTCGTGTGCGTCTATTGATGGCATTGTGTTGAATGTTAGCCATGTTTTTTCAAATGTATGATGCTTGTTCAAATGTATTTCATGCTTTCTTTATTTTGTATACTATGTAATTTTGTTGTACTTTTTATCTGGCATATCCGAATAATAAACAAACAAACAAACAAGTATATAATGAAGCCTTGAAACCAGTTACTTTTATCAAAGAAAATGGTCAATGTTCAACTTATATCTATTAGACCTCTTACCTGGGAACCTTGATATTGACTCTTTTCTATCAAGTAATGTTTTCTTCTGTCTTTTTCTCCTCAGGTTGATTGGGTGCCTTACTTCCAGTATCTATTTCATGACTCTGGTGTGGTTATCAGAGAAGATGAACCCATTAATGTCCATAATCCATCATATCTCTCACTAATGTCAGACTTAATATTAAACACAGATCCAGTGTAAGTCAAGTTTTTATAATAAACTTATACAGTGTGTGCCAATAAAAAGGCAAGATTGGAAAACAAAAATATTAAAAATATAAGCGAGCAAATTTTATCATCAAATCACCATTGATATTAAAATAGAGCTTCTTCCATTCATTATGCTTTTTATTTCATTCACTTTGGACATACCTGTCTGGAGATACAGCAAATTGAAAATGGAGCACAAATTTCAGTCTGGTCCGATTTTTGAAAATCAGATGAAGTCTGTTAATCGAGCTATAGGGTGATATGATCCCAGAAATGAGCAACTTTAAACTGATTTAATTCGTTTTACAATTTTTTGTGTAGCTTAAAAAGGATTGTTCATTAATTTATACACTCCGTGTGTGCTGCGCGTGTCACCTAGCCAATCAGAACGCAAGAATATAAAGTACGCGGAGTGCAGTGGATTTTCACAATGCACTGCGCTTGTTGCGTTCCGGTTTGCGTGGCGGGCGTTTAGTGCGTGTGAATGTTTCATTGTTTTTGTCAGGTGATAATTTTTGAAGTTTTGTATTTTGATGCCATATTAAAGGCCTAAGCTTATTTCTTTTCACAAAAGATACAATATTATTTTTCTGTCGTGTATGAATTAGATTAATAAATTTGCATTCCATAACGCTCGTAAAATGAGACAAAATCAATGCACTTGCGGTAAATTTTGACTGCTGTCCAATGCACTCTGCCGGCCTCGTGAATTGGACGCATCAAAATTCACCGCGCGTGCTTTGATTTTGTCTCATTTCATTCGCTTATGAAATGCGCATTTATTAACCTATAAATTACTTTGAAAACCAAAGAAGTGGTCAATTTGAAGCAAGAATTATTATCAATAATGAGATACTTTTAACTGTGGTACTTACCTTCAAAACAATCAAAAAAGTCTGGGGCTTTTGTATTTTGACCCCTTTTTGTAAAACCAAATTAATTTCTAAAAATGTTTGTCTCAGAGGCAGTACTGAGTTGCAATTGTAACTTTGAGAAAAAGAAAAAATAACACTTTGCATCAAAATAAACTTGAAAACTAAGGGTCGCATAAACACTAAGTTACATTATGTCATACATTCAGAAGCGGAACTTGACATTCTGGATTCGGGAAACTTTGAACATGAAGTTTTTGGAGAGATAACAACAAAAATTGTTATTTCTTACAATTGTAAAAGTTTTCTGACTTTTTTGCATGATAAGATACTTTCAATTTGCTTTTGTATAACACACACTAAACATCAATTCAACTAAGTGATATTTTTTTTCATCTGGAGATAAAGCTACTTTGCTTTAAATGCCTTTATTGTAGTCTACTTTTGATATTGATTGTGACATTGAGATCATGAAATCGGACCACTTCAAATATTATGGGCTTGAGAACCAAAGTTCCAAATTTCACCAAATAAAAAGCTGTTTGAAGATGAGATTATGTACAATAAAATTAAATAGCTCTTATTATTACCTGTAGCCTAATTCTCTCAGCAAAATATTGTACAAAATCAAGCGTTTTTATTGGCACACCCTGTAGTGTAAATAAGTCGTAATCTTTCTTTATAATTGCTTATATTACGTGCACATTTGAAAAGACTATTTTGACTGTATGGTCAAACCTGATGATTCTTATAATTGACATACTCCCGCCGTTGATGGGGTAAATCCACAGAATCGGACGGGGAATCGGAGCGCCAAGTAAGATAATACCCTACTTGCCCTCGTTTTGAGTTCCGATTCTGGGTCCGATTCTGTGGATTTACCCCATCAACAGCCGGAGTATGTCAATTATAAGAATTGTCTATATCATGGTATATTTTCTTCTTTTCAAAATTCAAGTTTGGTAAAAAATAAGAAGTTCTTTTTAGCAAAAATATACACATATTGATACTATTGAATGAAAGATAGTACTCATGAAGTTCACAGATTCTTCTTTAATCAAAGGTGGTTTATATTAATTATTATTATTACATACAAAGAAATTCAAACACCTTTGAAAACAAATGTATGCATTTGCTATAGAGGATTGGTCAAGTTATTCCACCTAAAATATATGTTTTCTCCAACATGCTTTTAATGCAGGGTCCTGAATATATCTGATATTGCTAACAAAGAATTCACCCTTTTTAGCTTTTTAAAATAATTAGTCATTCAATTATTTTTGATATTGATGTTCTTAATTTGATTTTTAATGCATTGAATACCCAAGGCCAGGCTATATATAGCAGTGTGGGTCTTGAATAAAATAATAATAATGAATAATATAAAGACCCAAAATAAGAGGCTGCATATCATGTGATTGCAAGAAAGTTATAAATGCAGCCATTTTCTTAAATTTACATTGCACAGTGTGTCGTGTCCAGTCTTGGGTCTGTGGCTCTTGAAATGGTTCTTCAGAGCTTACAGGTGACATATTGTCAAATGAAGAACCAATGCAAGATCCACCTTTATATGAGAGACAAATTTTTAGAGTTTTTGCATTATGGCAGCTATTGCAGATGTAACTTTCTTGCAGTCACATGACAATATGTGCCATGGCACATCGAAAGGTATATCATTGCAGCAAAGTCAATTTTGAGATACAGCCGACTAAAAATGACTTAAAAAGGCTGGAAGGTTGATCACATTCATTTCTTTCTCAAAAATATCAGCGGGAAATACAGACATTTTCATAACTTCTAGCTCAAACTTAAAAGTAGCAATTTTTCTTTATTTTGATCATTTTAAAGATCATCTTGAAATCTTGTCTGATAAATTTGGTTAAAATCTGACATCAAAAACACCAGCTGCTAAGAAGTTTCAAAGTGACTTGTAATTTCAATCATCCAACAGCATTGTTTGGGTTCTATTGAACATCCTGAATTTCAATCGTGTTTTACTCGGAATTTGTGATTGACTTAGTCTGTTCTATGTTGTAATCTTTTGTGTGCTAACCT
>JXSR01S030664.1:0-14458 GCA_000969725.1 Ophiothrix spiculata | reverse complement strand
AATCAGTGTTACTGACCATGTATCTGTACAATAATATTACACAAAGGAACCACCACGAGAAATGGAACCATTCCTGGATTTGCACGCGCCTTCAGCGCTCGCAAAAATCGCTGGCCTCCAGCGAAACTCGCGCCTCAAGTTCAGCGCTCGTGGTTTGGGATCTAACATCTCTCGCGCCTTCGACGCTCGTTGATTGTGATTTAACAAAAATCGAGTCTTTGACAAAGACTAATTTTTACAATGCCATATTGTTATCATCAAATCTCGGATTATCTACCCTAACTCTCTAAAAGTGCATTACTGTAGCAAAAATTACATGCATTGGTTGAATCGAATATGTCAAATCAAATAAAATCTTTATATAAAAACAAATTCTTAATCATAAACATCTTCATAAAAAAGAACACTAACGCGACAATATGGAGGACATGGCTGG
Source organism: Ophiothrix spiculata (assembly GCA_000969725.1). NCBI lineage: Eukaryota > Metazoa > Echinodermata > Ophiuroidea > Amphilepidida > Ophiotrichidae > Ophiothrix > Ophiothrix spiculata. The sequence continues at coordinate 14,022 of JXSR01S030664.1, read as the reverse complement.
AAGACCAATAAGATCTGAAAAATATAATGCCCTTTTCGATAAACGGACACAAGAACATACCGTAATTATTGAAACGGAAACGGATCAAAAACAAGTCAAGCAGAGGAAAACTGCATGAAACATGAGAAAAATTGATCAATTATATTGAGAGACCTAGATTTTTATAAATTGTGACCGGAATTTATCTAAAGAATTCCTAAGATTAGGACCATTATATATATCTAATTGCATGATGATCAGAAAACGATCTTTTTTTCCTTCTTATGATATTGTAGTCATCCACATGTCTTGTTGGGTATCCGTGAACGTCTGAACGTTTTGAAAAAAATATATAATGACTGAGTATCTGTACACATATACCCAAAATCTATTTTATACATATCACTAAGAGTTAATATTGTTTTTTTTTTGCAAATAAGGGACTGGTACGACTTCTATAATCAATCGATCAATCAATGATACACTGTACTTGCATGACTTGCATACCCCATGAATGATGAAGGAGTCTATTCGTACAGGGGGAAATGACTGTTATAGTTACAACTCGTAATGCCCATTTTTGTAATTTCTCCAATTTATCCAAGTATGTTTTGCAAGAGTATCACCATGAAAGAAATGCTTCAATTTGTTCATGACACCAATATTTGTAGATAATGTTTTTGCGACACAGTCAATATGAAATTTCCAAGTAAGGCAATAATCAAAGAAGTATAAACAACTCTATTTCTCCGCCACGTTCTGGTTACTTGGTCACGCATGACTTCTCAGATGTTTCATTAACAATCTTGTCATACAGACACTGTAAAATATAGACAAACAAAATAACCAAAATAACTGAATAAGCACCTTCTTTGGCATTCTCAGCTCATTATGGTAATTGCCAAATAAGGCACACGGTTTTTCAGAATTAAATGAACCAATTCATTGAATATCAGGTCATTACTACGGTAATATGATCTCCAAATAATTTACCACACAATGAACTTCATTGTATGAAGATTTAATGAGGGGTTAAGTTGAATTTGATCAAGCAACTGCGAATAATGTCAATGGAGTGCTCATAATATGGATGATAAGCGAAATGTAATTTTCAGATCTCGTAAAAATTCAAATGTGGTTGCGATATCAAACTTCGTTTGCAAGGTTCCTGCCTCGCCAATGAAGTTGACTTTAATCCATATCATCGCCCCGAAATTATAATGGCACTAAATCCAACCATATTCGATATTCCAGTAAAAAAAACAACAACAAAACTAGACCTTATTGTGTCACTGAAATAATGTTAACAAAAAGAAAATAAAAAATCCGTCATTACGTTTCAAAATGGCGACCAGGTATCTAATTCGTGCCAAATTTTCATTTTTTCCGAAAAATTTCCCGCCAAAAATTGGAAATCTGTTTTCCCGAAGGAATTTTTCAATAAAATTTGGCTCATAATAGCAGATTATAATTACAAATACATTGCTGAAATAAAAATTCAAACAAGTTGCTTCTTTTTGGTTTTAGGGACAAAACAAAATTCGAACAGCGCCATCATTTTATCAGTTTATGCTAATTATCTCAAAAACGACACGACCGATTTCAATTTTTTTTTGCACCAAAGCATGCGTAACATTTACCTTGACAATTACATAAAACAGCTTTATTGGGCTATATTGCGTTTTTGCGTTTCGCGCGAAAAACAAAATCCAGGGTTCATATGGACCCCCCCCCCCCTTATGCACTTAAGTGTTAAGAAAATTGCCTGGTCTTTCTTTTTTAACCCATTCCTGACCAAAATACCAGCATAATAGTACTGCCATTTACTAGATTAAGTTCGAGAAAAAATTAAACATTGAATATTTAAAGAAGCTCACAGCATTACAGAGTGTTCCATTAAAAAAACAAACCTTACAATCTTTGCGTGCGATTTTCTTGGTTTAACGGATAGTCCATGAATCCGTTTGTTTCATTTCAATCGGTAGTGTACAACAAAAGTTATGTTTTATCAAACATTTGGGTGGATTTTTGTCTGGTCCAATTTCATGATTATTGGCCATAATGTAGGAGTGTTTCTGATTGGAATAAAAATGGTTTACCTTGGAAAATTTATCATATCTGTCTTATTTTTATATCAAATTTGTTAAGTTTTTCAGCACAGATGAAAGAGAGCATGCGTACAATAAATAAGTAAACATTATTACCGTTGAGTGAGCAGATCAATGACAATACTCATGCAAGAGTAACCTACAAAATCGTGAAATATGACCAGAAAAACTTACATTCAAATATTCAAATAATAACTTTCTTTTTTAATTGTGCCCTACTTCCCCTGAGCATATATAAATGAAGGTATCGCTGCAAAACTAAAGAATAACAGCCAATGGATGGATCGTGGCATATTGTTAATTTGATTTAAGAGTCCCAGTTTCAACATGTTCAAACCAATGAAAAACGATGCAAAATCAAACAGAAGAATGACTTAATTGGTGTCGGCAGTTCGGCACCCAGATACTAGAATAGTACAAAATTGTTTAATTTTGTATTTTTGTTTGAAATAGATACCTTCACGTACTGTCTGCTCACTTCCTATTGTCTGATATTGTGTACGTTTGAGTGTCTTTTGTTGTGTAAGTTTGAGTAAACACTAAGAACTGCACAGAAAAGGTTAACCGGGAACAAATTTGCAATGTCAACAGGGAATTCCCCCGCCAACTTGGTATACTTTGCGGGGTATCGCTTTTACCACTCAGCAGGTGTTTTTACGAGCGACGAAGTAGAACGAGTAAATGTGTTTTTTCCCTTTTAAAAAAATTAATAATGTTTCTTTTCAGTTAGAGTCAAATACACTATCACTAATACGTAGCATTTAAGCCGGTGTAATGAAATACAGCGTCCGTGTAAATGAATGTCCTAGCTGCTATTCAATTGTGTAGAACGTACTTGTACACTGATGTGCGATCAATAAATCATTGATTGCGACTTATTCCGTGTAGTTCAATTAGATCCGGTGTAGCAGGAATGTAAGACCCCCGTTCCCCGGTGTGAAAGGAATCTTAGTCCCCCTAAAATGGTAGTCCGCCTTCCATAGACCATAACGGGGTTAAGCGCGAAACTAATGCTGCGTGAAGTTGTTAGCATTAAGAACGGGGGACTTACGTTCCTGCTACACCGGACTCTTGGTTATGGGAGACACTCAGTCTCATTACACCGGGTTTATGGAAGAAGTAAAGTGATCAATGGGTTACTCTGAGAGGAAAAATATACGTTGATGTGATGTACGAAAGGTACCTAATATCGGCTCTTCGTACTTGCCTGCAATTTGTATTGCATAGCTGGGCATCAAAATGTCCAAGTACTACCGTCGTGACCAAAGGTAGTACTTATCAAAAAGGTCGATAAGTACTACCTTTGGTCACGACGGGTCATCCTCTGACGTCAGAAACCGTAAACGGATCTCATGTCAAAGTTTGTTTTGAATGGCCTCGCTGCACTGAAATATTTTGCATTTCATGCGAAATGCAATGAATGCAACATTTATTTTCCAGACTGAACTAGACTGAAAAGTAACCTTTTTGGGTCTTTTATATAAATCATGCCAAAAATTCGAGAGTTTCGTTCGTTACAGTTAATAATTGAAGAAAAACCAAAAAAAAAAATGAAATCTATCAAAACGACTCGGCCGGGGTTCGAACCCACGGCTCTGAGATTGTCCAGGCTGCTAACCAGTAGACTAGCTGGCTGATTGTGTATTCGACGGGTATTTAAAGATATATACTTTCATATTTACAATTATTAGTTACAATTGATTGATTACAATGAAAGTGCTTATAGGTTTAGATCCAAATTGGCCTTAGCTACAGCAAAAGTCTAGTTAACGATATTATTCAAAAAAAACCGTCATTATCATTATCATATATAGCATTTACTTTGAATGCATTTAAATGATGTGGTAGGTTAAATTTATAACACGAAAGCGTCCGTTTGTTTAATCACACTGAAAATAGAGAAGACCTGATCAAATTATTGAATGATAATTAGGAAGCATAGCTTTTGTTTAAGGAGGGGTGTTGTCAAATTTTGAGCATCATGACAATTAAATAATACATTTGCCAAGGAATAATACAGGTATATTAATATCACCCCATTTTGGAAATGATCGAAATTTGAATAATCACCTTATACCATCTATTACAGTTATAAATAAATGGAACATTGCCATTGAATTAAAAACGTCTCATTTTGGAAGTAAACTAAGCATTCATAAAAAAAATATTAGTGCATAACATTCTACATGTTTACACAATATTTCTTTTTTGTCAACATTTGTCATGACTGTAAACACAATTATCAAACATTTTTAAATGTATTCAAAAATTGGGACCAAGTGTACTTTAGGTCCCATCCAGAATTTTAGGGTTAGGGTTTAGGGTTAGTGTTAGGGTTAGGTTTAATTTAGGGTTAGGGTTAGGGTTAGGGTGTAGGGTTAGGGTTAGGGTTAGTTTTAGGGATAGGGTTAGGGTTTAGGGTTAGGGTTAGGGTATAGTTTTTTGTTTCGCACGATTTGTAAAATGAGCTGTATCTCTTTTATCAGGTTATAACCATTGTTTCTTTTCAAATAATTTTCTTCTGTACGTGACTTAAGAGTACATCTATGTAAGGACCACATGATCGACAGAAGAAAGGGGTCGGCAATTTTTGTTCATATTAGGCCTGTGGCATCTTTATGACTCACTCTTCATCCCAGTGCACACAAAAAATCACTGTGTTTCTAGATATAAAATAAAGGGTAGTACAAAATGCATAGTTTCATCATTGTTTCCTCACCTTCAAAAACATGTTCTCGAGTATGTGAATTTGCTATTCATTATAACCTAGATATTTCGAGCTAGTATTTTTACAACATGTTATAAACATAGTAACCTTTATTATAACTGTAGATAAACATAGCAGTGTTTCTATATTTTGAAAAAAACAACATGTTCTATTTAAAAAAAAATCATATTTTAGGCCAAAATATGTCATTTTTGATGATTTTGTTTCTCTTTTGGTCATCCAAATTTTATGTTTTTGACCCCCCAAAAATCAAATTTTTGATAATAAAAATCATTCCCCCCCAAAAAAAAATAGAAACAATTCTCATTTTATGTATTACATATTATGAAGGTAATTCTATTACCAACTTGTTAGAAAAATATTAGTATGAAATATTGACACTATGATGAATTACAAATCCATATATTCAAAAACATGCATCTGAATGTGAGGAAAACTTGTCAAAACTATGCAATTTTTGTAATGCCATTTATTAAATATCTAGAAAACAATGTGATTTTTTAATGCTCCCTGTGCATAATGGTTTGCCTAAAGGTAATCACTGACTTCATATGAAATCTTCCAAGATTTTCTGAATTCGTGTGGTTTTTATATAGATTTACTCTTAAGCTTAGCCGTGTAAGCACCTTTTCCGTAAACAAAACGCCAGCGCCTTTTTTTATGTAAAAGTTGCAAAACAGTAAGTTTCGTTTTCTGGGTACACTGAATTAAAATCTGTTCTTTGCCGAGCAATATTTATTAAAATACCATATGACCACAAGAGAGTTGGGCAATTTGGGGGTGATTTCGCCCAACATTGATGAAGTTTACATCCTACCAACGTAGAGCAAGGCACAAATAACGCTGTTGGGCACACATCCCTGCCCTAATGTTAGGCAAAACTATTTGAGCGGAAACGCGAGTCCATCTGCCATCTGTGGGGTAAAAGCCATACAAAATTTTGGCAAAAGTGTCTGATCTACGGTGCTTTTTTTAGTTTGCTCAACAGTTGGTAGGGATGTATATTTGCCCAACTTTCTTGCAGTGTAAGCAAAACCATTGAAATTCATCATGTTCATGGAAGAAAGCATAGGAATCCCAGTGATTTCACCCAACTGCCAGCTTGTTCGCTGGGGTTTTCTAGGAATCATATTCCTTATTACATCGACTTGTTGAATAGCTCCTAAAGTGGCCCTGAGCTCTGAAGAGAACACTAGCTGAAAATCAGTGCCTTTGGTAATTGTATAAAATCATGGTATATATTAACCCTCGTCTACCTAGGCTATTTTTTGTAACACGTCACGTTGTTGCAACCCCCCCCCCCCTAAAAAAAAAGGTCCTCCCCTATCCAATGATACCAAAATGGTCCTCCCCAATCCAATGATACAAAGATCACAAAAATTGGCCAAGGCGTTACGTAATTATGACGTCATAAAGGTCGAAAATAGGAAAAATCGGGATTTTGGCAAAAATGGCCAGCAAAATCAAAATTTTGCTATAAAAGTTCTAAATGACCGATTTTCGTCGGGTTTTTTGCTAATAAAGAAGGGGAAATGATAATTCTAACATGCCCTGCAAGTTTCAGTTTCATAGCATGCATATATTTGTCAAAATGGCGACTTAAAATTTTCCGGGGCTTCACCAACATAAAAAAAACCTTACAATCTTTGCGTACGATTTTCCATGAATTGAACTATTAGGTACCGTTTGTTTCATTTCAATCGGTAGTGTACAACAATAGTTATGTTTTATCAAACATTTGGGTGGATTTTTGTCTGGTCCAATTTCATGATTATTGGCCATAATGTAGGAGTGTTTCTTATTGGAATAAAAATGGTTCACCTTGGAAAATTTATCATATCTGTCTTATTTTTACATCAAATTTGTTCATTTTTTCAGCACAGATAAAAGAGAGCATGCGTACAATAAATAAGTAAATATTATTACCGTTGAGTGAGCAGATCAATGACAATACTTAATAGAGCCTCATGCAAGAGGAACTTACAAAATCGTGAAATTGGACCAGAAAAATTTACATTCAAATATTTAAGCCCTACTTACCCTGAGCATATGTACATGGAGGTATCGCTGCAAAACTCAAAAATAACAGCCAATGGATGGATCGTGGCATATTGTTAATTTGTTTTAGAGTCCCAGTTTTAACATGTTCAAGCCAATGAGAAACGATGCAAAATCAAACAGAAGAATGACTTAATTATTGTCGGCAGTTCGGCACCTAGATACTAGAATAGTACAAAATTGTTTAATTTTGTATTTTTGTTTGAAAAAAGATACCGTCACAAACTGTCTGCTCACTTCCTATTGTCTGATATTGTGTACGTTTGAGTGTCTTTTGTAGCGTAACTTGAGTTTGGGTAAACACAAAGAACGAACTGCACAGAAAATGTTAACCGGGAAAAAATTTGCAATGTCAAAAGGGAATTCCCCCGCCAACTGGGTATAATTTGCGGGTATCACTTTCACCACTCAGCAGGTGTTTTTACGAACGACGAAGTGGAGCGAGTAAATGTGTTTTTACCTTTTTTTTAATGTATAATGTTTGTTTTCAGTTAGAGTCAAAAACACTATCAATCTAATACGTAGCATTTAAACCGGTGTATAGGCTCATTCTCCGATAAAGTGTGCAACTTTGCCATTTTGGTGTCGCTCATATTCGTGTTGCTTGTTTAACGTTGTTAAGCCTATTACAAATGATTTGATTGGTTTAGGTAATACATTTGTGTCACATTAGTAACATATGTGAAGCTAAATATATTAGCATGCCAGTAAACATTGGTAAAGTAGATAACGATAAATCTGAAAATGCAAAATCTTCAATTTCCCCATGTCGCCAGTCATACTTTTTCTGTTTCATGAGCCCTCGTTCCTAAAATATTCGAGCATATCAAACATAATGCACACTATATAACAGTCTGTAATAGGTATTGATAATGACACATAAAGTTTATTTATATTAAGTATTTGATACGGCATAAGAGCTTTTTGAAATGTGTCGCCAGTATTGCAAATAGATACGTAATTATTTCTAAAATCGATAACAAAGTGTCAAAATAAATCTGTTGATGGATGATTCCGCATTAGGTTTATCATATTTTATATAGAATTATACATTTACAGTAACGATTTACAAGGATATTAATATCAAAAAAAACCTATGTAACTCGGTACGTCGAAACAGACACGTAATGCACATTCTGCTGCCTTCTCGCAAAACGCTGAACACTATGAGCGAATATACTTCACCACAGTGTAGTATGTGTAGAGCTCCCAATTTAGTGTAAAAATCAAATTTGTAAGAAAACAAATTTTCTCAAAAATGAATATCAAAGAAAATATACCAACAGATACGTAGCGACAGACACGTAATTTAAGAATAGGGAATACAATGGTTAAAAAAATCAAGTATTTTTAAACATCTCCCAGCGATTTTTTCTTCTTCAGAAACCATAAGAGTTTATGATTTTGTGTGTTTTTCATGAGTTATTAATAGTCGAAATTTCAACATTTCTCTAACCAAAGTTGCACGCTTTATCGGTGAAAGGGCCTGTCATGGGCCTGTAATGAAATACAGCGTCCGTCTAAATGAGTGTCCTAGCTGCTATTCAATTGTGTAGAACGTACTTGTACATGTGCGATTAATAAATCATTGATTGCGACTTATTCCGCGTAGTTCAATTAGACCCGGTGTGAAAGGAATCTTAGTCCCCCTGAAATGGTAGTCCGCCTTCCATAGATCATAACGGAGTAAAGCGTGAGAGTTGTTAGGCTTTACTATACTTTACTGTACAACCCGGACAATAAGAAAGGGGAATTGACATAATTTCCTGCTACACGGGACTCCTGGTTATGGGAGACACCCAGTCTCATTAGACCGGGTTTATGGGAGAAGTAAAGTGATCAATTGGTTACTCCCAGGGGGACCAGTCAAGTAATAATGTTGCAGGCATGGCGTGACCAAGAAAAAAGTAAAATTAGGGTTGTTTTTGAGGATTGAAGGGTGAATCAGGTGACACCGTTTAGGGTATCAAAAACAGTCATATTCAAGAAATAGGGTACTTTTTCAAACCCTAGTGTTTATTATCTCGATAATTGTTCTTATCCAATAGAATTTGTTTTATTTGAGGTGCTCGCAATTAGGGTATTATGCATTATCAACAACTCAGTACTGTTGTTCATTAACGTTTTCACAACGTACGAAACTTGTCATGAAATTTTGACCTTTGAACATTGTTGAAATTAATTGCGGAAATACCCTGAATATGAAAAGTTTTATCCTTGTCAAACAATATTCAATACATCACGAACCATTAATTTGGCAGGAATAGATATGGTTGTCTCTCATGTCTCTCATTAAAACGTGTGTGAAAAATGGTTCTTATTGGATTTTAGTTTTTGACATGAAGACTTTCAAAAGATTGGTACTTTTTCATAATTTTGTGTACAAGTCAACATGCGCTTCATCCACGCGTCGCTTCCTCTATCACCTCCCCCTTTGACTCGGCTCACATTTTGAACCATAAATCTCATAATTTTTTTGATTTAATTTTCTGGAAGTTTTTTCATTTGAAAGACAGTCAAATTGCCCAGATAATGATACCAAACTTGTTGTAGTAGGTATTAAAAATTGAAATAACACTGAAAACCTAAACTTGATGGCCCAACTAGGTAAAAGCTAGTCCAGCTAATGCCCACCTGGACGAGCTTTTACCTAGTCAAGCTAGATTGACTAGTTTTAGGCTAGTGACTCGACTAGCTTTTGCCCAGTCGGTCTTGCTCGTCGACCCAGCTCGACTAGTTTAAACTAGTCGCTCGACTAGTTTTTTACTAGGTAAAAGCTAGTTCAGCCGGTGCCCACCTGGACGAGCTTTTACCTAGTCAAGCTAGATTGACTAGTTTTAGGCTAGTCGCTTGACTAGCTTTTGCCCAGTCGGTCTTGCTCGTCGACCCAGCTCGACTAGTTTAAACTAGTCGCTCGACTTGTTTTTGACTAGGTAAAAACTAGCTTTTGCCCAGTCGGTCTTGCTCGTCGACCCAGCTCTAGTTATAATAAACAACCAGCATTAAGTTTACCATGGACGGTCGGTGACACATATGTGAAGTATTGGTAGAAGCTATATCCTCAAATCCATAATGTAAATTATATGAAGTACAGAATTCAGTATAACATTCAAAAGAGATCAGCAAAGAAGAGTGACCTCACTCAGCACTCAGTGCAGTAACTTGGCGAGTTCTATACAGGTGTCCATTGTAAGAATTCAAAAATAAACTTTTCCAAGGTGCAAGGAACGACCTTTGACGTGTTATTGCAACGTAGCTTGACTAGTTTTAACTAGTCAATCCACCAATCCAGCCCAAAGGGGGGGGGGCCTTAAAAAACACCGGAAAAAGTATACTTTAGGTCCCATCAAAAACTATACCCTAACCCTAACCCTAACCCTAAACCCTAACCCTAACCCTAAAACTAACCCTAACCCTAATCCTACACCCTAACCCTAACCCTAACCCTAAATTAAACCTAACCCTAACACTAACCCTAAACCCTAACCCTAAAATTATGGATGGGACCTAAAGTACACTTGGTCCAAAACACCCTTCCGGTATGAATGTTACGTTAAAAGTCTGGTCAATGATACAGCATGTAATAAGGACCAACATGCAGAAAAAAAATTGAAAATCGGGAGAACCGTTAAAAAATGGCGGCCGAAAAAATTGTCCCGCCAAAATTTCAAAAACCGTGTTCCCGATGGAATTTTCGCATGTTGATCAAATTTGCACATTACATGTACAATTACATTGCAAAAATAAAATTAGAAAAACAAATATTCAGTTTTGATTTTATGGGCAAAACAAATTTGAACAGCGCCCTCGAAAAATCACTTTATGCTAATTAGCACGAAAACGACTGGATGGATTTGAATTTGATGGACCCGCTGCGTTAAGTTTGACAATTACATTGAGCGGCGATGTACATTTTTTTCGCGTTTTCGCGCTACGTTCAAAAACCTGTTGTAGGGCTCCTAGGAACACTAAGTGTTAAGGAGGGGTGTTCCGTTCGACTTTGTCAAATTTTGAGCATCATTACAACAAAATAATACATTTGCCAAGGGTTAATACAGGTATATTAATATCACCCCACTTTGGAAATGATCGAAATAAATGGAACATTGCCATTGAATTAAAAACGTCTCATTTTGGAAATAAACTAAGCATTCATACAAAAACAATATTAGTGCATAACATTCAACATGTTTACACAATATTTCACTTTTGTCAATTTTTTTCATGACTGTAAACACAATTATCAAACAGTTTTAAATGTATTCAAAATTTGTTTCGCACGATTTGTAAAATGAGCTGTATCTCTTTTATCAGGTTATAACCATTGTTTCTATTCAAATCATTTCCTTCTGTACGTGACTTGAAGCTTCGTCGTGTAAGCACTTTTCCCGTGAACAAAATGCCATAGCCTTTTTATGTAAAAGTTGGCAAACAGTAAGTTTCCTTGTCTGGGTACATTGAATTAAAACCTGTTGTTTGCCGAGCCATATTTTTCAAAATAACATGTAACCACAAAATAGTGGAGTAAGCAGAACTAGTTAAGGGCGCACCATTTGATTTTCAGGGGGGCATTGAAGTTGGGGTGAGTCGTGTTTTTTTTTTAGCCGCCGAAGACGGTGAGATTTTTTTCCGCCGCCTTCGGCGGCAAAGTATTTTATTGCATTTTTTATGCTTTTCTTTGCCTTCAAGTAGTTGGGTACATTTTTTTGTGCTCATCTTTTGATCAAGATTTTTATTCGCCGCCTTTGGCGGCAATTTCTTTTTTTTTCAAAAAAAAAATCCCATGCCCCTCTCCCCCCATCCCTTGAGAATCAAATTCTGTACCCCTTGATTGCCAAATACGGAAATATAAATTGCCTTTAAAAAGATTAGATTCCTGTGTCGACCATTGTCCTTTATGATACTGCACGTTCTAGCAATTAGTGCAATCATTTTGAGGGCCTGCGGGGTAAAAGTAGTTACATTGGTGTGGCACGCTGGTTTACGCCACTCATACCAGCATCTTCTAGCCTGAAAAGGAGTAACCTGCATCAATGCTGGTCTACAACTTAACTATCTCAGATGGAAGTGCGACGGTTGGGATCCCATAAAACCGGTCTAACCCGCTAAAGTCTGGTCCGAAGTTCAGAGACCTCTAAAGAGTGTTAATGTATATACATATAAACCCAAACAAGAGAAGAAATCATAGTTCAAGAAACCTTTTCCTTTGACACCACCTCAAGTGAGAATCATATTGGAGTGCTCATCATAAAAAGGGTAAAATATAGGCTAGTAAATCTATTGATTTGACGTAGACAAAATTGCAACACGAGATATTTTTGGCTGAAATTAACTGTTGATGAGCTCCCAAACAACATATTCAAAATGTAGGAAAATGTAAGCTTGTCAAAGTTGGTTAATTTGCATTAAACAAAATGGCCGGCAAAACAAGAGGTGAAATTTCAAAGTTGGTCAAATCTTGTTCAAAACCACACTAACACGTTTCTCTCATGAAACAGGAAGCAGAAAATGTATACTTTTACTTATATTATGTCTGAAATATGGTTCTGGAGTGAGTTATAGCCACAAATGTGAAAGGTCATATCTGAGGTACGCGGATTTGGCCCTATGGGAGTCCAAAATTTCAAAATTGTCCAATTTTGTTCAAAATGGTCTCAAACTGTCCTCTTGCAAAAGTATCTACACGAACTGATATTTTGCAGTGTGTCAGATTAAGTGTTGTCATGGTAGCATACAAAACAAAGTCCATATTTACCATTGCATTGGTGCCTGAAGCACTTCATCGACCTTTCACATTTTTGGCTATACCTCCAGAACCATAGACTTAAATAAAAGTATACCTTTTCAGCTTCCTTGTGATGAAAGGAATATGATGTTGTGGGTTTTAACAAGATTTGACTAACTTTGAAATTTCAACCCTTGTTTTGCCACCCATTTTGTTTTATGCAAATTAACTAACTTTGACAAGCTTACATTTTCCTACATTTTGAATATGTTCTTTGGGAGCTCATCAACAGTTAATTTCAGCCAAAAAAATCTCGTGTTGCAATTTTTTCAACGTACCCCCATGAGTTTTCATAGATTGACTAGTCTAATAAAGCTCTTGAGGCAACAGCGCTGGTGCTCTATGAATGAACGACTCCCTGTCTCGACGTACTTTTAGCTCTATACGGACAGTGAGTAAGTGAGTGACAGAGCCTTATATGGTATATGTCCATGGCGTCCATCGCCAACGTTACTTTATGTAATACTTTTAATACTTGTTTACTGTCACTCTAAATATTAACAGAGACAAAGAACTGATTTGGCCACCATATCCCGTTCATGTAAGATAGATCATGCATATTCAAACCATCAGTAGGTCTTTAATTTTAAACCTTTAGTCCTATGAATTGTTTAAAATGGAAAAAAGAATGACAACAATAATAGCAAAACAACGAAAACAGTCCTAATTACTGCTAATACATTTAGCGACCCGTCTAATACAGGCAGGTACCCCTAGTAGTAACCCCTGGATCCGTCGCCGTTTTGGACAAGGTTTTTTTGCGCACCCCGGGGTCCGTAATCCTGGCTACGCCAGTGAGTATAGTCACTATAATACATTATTTCCATCTGATGCAGACAAACCATTCCCTTCCATTACATTCAATTATGTCTGTGTCTGCAGAATAGCGAGAGCATGGGTTGGAAAAATGAAAAACTTAGAAAACGATGAGGCCAAGCTCATATATAAAATTGGCATTACTCTATATTTGACCATCACAGTTGTAAATATAAACTTGTTTGAACTGCACCGGCATGAGCTGGAATCTGGTGTGCTGCGATTCTCTGAGGTTGAAGACTAAAGCTGACACGGTGCGTGGTGTCTTGCTGCATTGACACAGTGATCCATCAAAACTCTGGACGTTAACACAGTTTTGATTCCCGCATTCTGCGTTGAAAGCCCACTGCACCATATCGCGCACCTGCGAATGCAAATAATGCGAAGAAATTAAGGAAATAAAAAGATACAATAGATTTGAAAATGCATTTAAGATGCTAAGATGCAAGACTTAGCGAATTTGTGTCGTTATGTTTTGTTTTGTTTTAGTTCATTTTGCATTGCTTAGTTTGATAAAGCATCTAGAAAAATATTAACAATTGTATTTC
>JXSR01S030659.1:1455-13981 GCA_000969725.1 Ophiothrix spiculata | reverse complement strand
AAGGGTTAAACCAATTCCCCATATCAATGAGTTTGCTTGGTATACCGTATTTGTCTCATTACCTCCCACAAAGCATCCCTATGTATAGAGTCAATTTAGCCAAACTCTTAATTTATTAGTAAGTCTGCGTTCCTTTGGCACCCACTCGTCACTTGTTGACTTGGTGTCGTTGAGAGTCTTTACTATCCGTCAACAAACTTTGATTTTTCATCTTTACTCGTCGCTTATCACAGGATTTTATGATTTCGGAATACGTTACCCTACGTCGACGGCATGTCGTCGCAATGTAAACGCACCTTAAGTTTGCATCGAGTGTAGGTGCGTACACATGGATAATAGTTAATTTGATGAATTTAGAGTAGTATCTTGCAGTAATGATTCTGTCATTTAGTGGTCTCCATTCCATGAGAGCCGACTCTGCAAGCTTTGGCATCATTATTGCTACTCCACTACGAAGTATTCAATCTTCTATGCCAGAAAAAATTCAATTCCATAACCACTTGGTCCAATAATAATTTGTTTACCATGTAGTCCAATTTCAATTTGGTCCAGTGACATTTAGTCTAATTATCCGGGCGGTTTTCGTCTCCTTGTTTCCTTGAGCAAGAAACTTTACTCTACTTGCTCCGTGGTCGGACCGTGAGTCACGTAAAGCCGTGGGTCCCCTGTACGTAAAGACTCTTTCATGGGGTATGCATGTTATAATATGCAAGTACTTGTGTCATTGATTGATGGATTGATTGATATCGCTTGGTCCTATTATTTCAATTAACATTTTGGTCAAATGTCATTTAGTCCAATTATCACTTGTTGGTCCATTTCTAACTTAACTTATCTTTGCTATGAATTTGCACCTGTGAATTTTCTAGTGTTTTTACCGTAGGGGAGCGTGGCCGAGCGGTTAGAGCACGGGTCTCGTAATACAGAGGTTGTGGGTTCGAGCCCCTGGCCAGGCGGTTTATGTCTCCTTGTTTCCTTGGGCAAGAAACTTTACTCTTATTGCTCTGTGGTTCAGATAGTCACGTAAAGCTGTGGGTCCCCTGTGCGAATGCTCCTTCTTGGGGCGCTGCATACAGTGTATATCTGGTGGTGAGTCTGTCTATAGTTTTTGACCATTTAAGCTTATTGTAGTCTTTTTATTTATAAGGAGCCTAATAACAACATACTATTAAAGATTGACTACCTTTGAAAGAAAGTGCACAAGCCCAGCCTAATATACTTATTATAGTTTTCGTTCCAAAATAATTTTGAATAAAATATGTTTGGCCAAATATTGTCTGAAGATAGTTGGTCCAAGTTTTATTTACTCCTGTCAAATGTTGGTCAAAACATATTTATTTCAAAGTCGTTTGGTTCAAGTATTATTTTGTCTCACTAATAATTTGGTTTGTGTCCAAAATTGTTTCATCCTGGTGTTATTTAGTATTGCTAATAAACCATTGATATTTATGATTCTTTGCCATAGTTGATCACTTGTATAATAATGAGATTCTTAATCTGGAAACCGTGGGTTTGAGTCCCGTTACCGTTATAGTCGTTTTGATGTTTTGTTCTCATAGCGTGTTGAATTTTCTTTAATTATTCACTGTCACCAATGAAATTCTCACATTTTTACATAATTTATATAAAAGAACCAAACACGTTACTTTTCAGTCAGAAAACACATGTCACATTAAATACATTTCTCATCAAGGTGCAGGATTATATCTGACTCTTCAAAGCAAGGCTGGCAACCCACAAAAGCGCAGTCTGCATGCAAGTTCATTTTTGCTTATATATGTGAAAATTGGATGGCCAACATGAAATACCTTTCGTGTTATACATTTAAGTGTTTTTCCCGCTTTATTTATTTATTTTAAAGGTCTTGCCTTTGAAATAAAATACATTCATAAAATTAACAATACTATAAAATTTTGATCAAAAAATATATGGTTTATAGTAAAAACAGCCTAAAATGAAGGACGAGACTGTCTAAAAGCGTCAATTGTATTTTGTCAAAAACTTGTTTTGCTACAGAAAAATGAATGAAAAGCACAAGCATGCTTTCCTACTAATACATGTGGAATTAAATTCGGGATCCCGAATATAATTCAACAAATGATCGGAACAGAAAAAGTAAGCATATTTAAGTAAAATCGTTTGGAGGGTATTAATTTCTACCTAAAACAAACCATACAGCTAACAAAAACCTCGAAAGTCATGGGTGACAGGGGCGCTTAATTTCTAACACTTTATATAGTATTGATTTAAGTTTAATGTGCACTCCATCAAATGATAATAAACTAATAGACACATATTAGTTTAAGACAAATTGATGTAAGGGTTCATAAATGATGCGCTGAGATATCAATTTTAAAATGGCAATACTCATTTAACTTATATTGGGGTTCGGTATTGTTTTCCCCACCAATTGAATTTGGGATGGGAACCATGAAAAGTGTTTTATTTTCAGTTTGTGTATCTGTATCTTTTTCCAGTCACTGCTTCAATGAGAGGCCTGGGGGAATCACTCAGGTAGGCCTATAGTGCTCCAGGCATAGCGTCCCTGGAAAAAATCGAGTACAATTCTAGTACACATTCCTGAGGTGCAAATTTGGAACATAGATTTTTTCCAGGGGGAAAAAGAGGAGGAGCCACAATTGTTCAAAACACCCCTAAAGGGTAATTTTTTTCTGAAGCCAAAATATACTCTTTTCCCCTATCTCCATCCAGTTTTAACCCTAGAGTTTGAAAGGCATACCCTATTTCTTGAAAATGGATACTTTTGATACCCTAAATGGTGTCACCTGATTCACCCTTCTATCCTCAAAACAACACTAACTCATCTTTTTCTTGGTCACGTTATGCCTGCAGCATTATACTTGAGTGGTCCTCACGGATGATAGAGGTATTATTCAGTACTGGTATTATTATTACATTATCTCTGGAACTGACATGACTGAGCAAGAAACCAGGGCCGTGACTTTTATTCCGAGCCAATGGACCAACAACGACTGATCTATTACTCGAATTTGTATACTCGCCATTCAACCCGTTCAAACGCTTCACTAGTGTTAGTGACAACGCAACGACAGTAAAAGAGATATACATCACTAACTTGGCGAAAAAACAACTTTGGATTAACGCGCATATAACAATAGGAACAACCCTTCGTATGTGCATAATGAAGGTTATTTTGTGACGTACCATAGTGCATCATTTACATATAGCAACAATAATCAGGGGATGATTGTAGCAATAATCCCGCCAAGGTCGGGCACTATTCAACCAGTCCTGTTTCAATTCCCGATTTTCTCTATTCCCGGGGTACGTAATAAAAACTCAACAATGTATGAAAAAAAGTCAATAGCTATAATGTACTGACCTTGTTTATTTTGGATCAACTGAACTGAGTCAGGCTGTTACGCGTGGTTGAATGGAGCAATGAAAATAGCCTAAGTGATCATAAATGTTAGATACGCCAATTTATGATAAAATGGCGTCTCACAAGCGTCAAAAAGGCCATTTTCATTTTGGTTTATTAGCAGATGTTCAAAGCCGCATTTTTTTACACACAGTAGGTGCCTCTTAGTCTAAGGAACTGATTTATTCAAAAATCTCAATTTCGCCATTTTGTTACTTAGGCCATTATTTTATTAGGGTGACGTTAAGGGTTTTGAACCGACAATTATTGGACTATCAGGTCATTGGGCCAAGTGGGTTTGGAATGAATGCTATTGGACTAAGAGGCATTGGACTAACTGGTCCAAGTGGCGACATCCTATCCTATTTTTGATTTATCATTAAACATGTATTTTTTTTTACAATTTTGATTTCAGCTTGTGCAATTGGAATAACTTTAAAAAGCTATGAACAATAAGAGTGATATCAATCAAATCAGGAGAAATGCTTGTGTGAAGGAAATTGGACATGGGGCATTCAGCACGGTGTATGAGATGACATGGAAAAGCCCAGAAGGTCCCATAAATGTGGCGGCAAAGCGATTGAACAGGAAAAATAAGCACGAGCTTGAGGTTCTTTCTGGGCTGGACCATCCGAATATAGTAAAGCTTATCGGTGTAGTAGACGAAGAAACAGATTTTATGTTGATATTAGAATTGTGTGAAGGAGGTTCTCTGAAATCATACTTGAAGGCACGCAAAGGAATACGTTTACCTAAACGACAGTTTTATGAATGGGCCGAGCAATCTATTAGACCATTGGAATATTTAAGGGAAAAGAAGATTGTACACAAAGATATCAAATCCGACAATTATATGGTGACGTCAAAAAATAATCTTAAGTTGGGTGATTTTGGATTAGCCAAATACATTGAACATACAATTTACGATGCAACTTCATCAGCATCGTACCGATGGATGGCACCTGAACTTGCTGAAAATACACTATCTCCGAAATATGAAATCTTTGCATTGGCTGTGGTCCTTTGGGAATTATGGACCGTGAAATACCCATGGGAGGGAGTAGATACCCTAGCTGTAGCTTGGAAGGTTATCAGTGAAGATAAAAGGTTGCCAATACCGGAGGACTGTCCAGAACCAATCCAGGACTTGCTGAGACAATGCTGGCAGAGAGACTAGCACCAAAGGCCTGACATTTTTCAGGTTCTGCATCTGGTAAGTTCAAACTTCATGGCGGGGGTGTTACCTATCTTGAACAAAAAAGTGAACATTAAAAATAATTTTGATTTACCTACTGATGATGGTGAGTTTTTGGAAATGCAGTCTGGAATGGTTGGTTTATTGAATGAATTTGAACAATCTGTCATATTCACGGTTATAATACACATCACATGCAGCCTGCAGGGTTTTTCTTTATTTAGTAATAACATACTCATACTCCACACCTCATTCCGTCGATAAGTTATGTTATTAGGCAAAAGCTGTTTTGGAGAATACGAATTAATGAAATATTTGAACCTCCTTTCTTTCAGGCAAGAATTTGAATTGGTTATTAAAATAAAACAATTAAGTTTAGCTTCAAAAGAGTTACTACACTTGGATTCCAAGTAGTACTAGAACTGAACTGTCCCTGAAGTGACAGAGACCCTGCCAATTTCCATTGTTATGTGTGGAATAAATATGTCACCTTGTACTTGGAAATCAATCAGAAAATTAGATCTTTGACCCCAGGAAAAGGTCGGATGACGGAGTCACCATTGACACTTTAAACGCTGGTTTAAGACAAACAATTTGGCACTTTAACTTTTGAAATCGGAGAAAATTGAGAAATTGACCTTTCTTTTGACCTTTGACCCCCAAGGAATGGTCGGGCGATGAGGTCACCATTGACATTTTTGATCGTTGGTCCAAGACAAATAATTTGACACCTTAAACTTTGAAATTGGACAAAGTTGAGAATTTGACCTTTCTTTTGACCTTTGACCCCAAGGAAAGGTCGGGCGATGAGGTCACCATTGACACTTTTGATCGTTGGTCCAGGATGAACAATTTGACACCTTTAACGTTGAAATCGGACAAAGTTTAAAATTTGACATTTCCATTGACCTTTCTTTTGACCTTTGACCCCTAAGAAAGGGTCGGACAATGGGGTCACCATGAATACTTTTAATCGCTGGTCCAAGACGAACAATTTGACACCTCAAACGTTGAAATCGGACAAGGTTGAAAATTTGACCTTTCCATAGACCTTTCTTTTGACCATTGACCCCCAAGGAAGGGTCGGACGACGAGGTCACCATGGACATTTTTGATCGTTGGTCCAAAACAAACAAATTTGACACCTCAAAATTTGAAATCGGACAAACTTGAAAATTTGACCTTTTTTATTTGACCCCATTTGACCCCACACATTTTTGCCACCCCATAACTTTTGTGGACAATGTCAAGAGGTTTCATGTCCCCAAATGTCATGACCATAGCATGTAATTTACGTGAGTTGAAACTATTTTTGTGAAAATCAAGTTTTGACCCCGTGACCCCTACATGACCTTTAAAGGGTCATGGGTCAGGTGACATAAATGGCAGGTGACCCTGGTCCCTTCACCCAAGTTTGATATAAAATTGGATGGATTGAGTATGATACAAAAAGATATTGGTCGAGCTATGAGTTTTACGAAATATCGTGCGAGACGGGCAGCGTCGAGCTCGCTATTTCTAAAACTCATAGCGAGACCAATATCTTTGAGTATGATGCGAAAAAATCCATCCAATTTTATCATTATCATGTCAAAATCTAATATTTTGTATCCTGTCCGATATCCCTGTCCCATTTATTTGGAAATTGGACAGCTCAGAACATGATAATGATGAAAATCGGTCATTGTATACCAGAGTTATGAGACATCAAAGTGTTGCCAGAAGAAAGAAAGAAGAAAGAAAGAAAGAAAATGTGAGATACAGAACCCTGTTAACCTTTTTTCATTGTGCCATTATTCTAACATACTTTAAGCGATTCCCATGGGACTTGAACAAAATGGTCCTTGGGTAGGGGCGCACATATGGTCCCAACTGAAATGGGGTCAAAGGTCAACAAGGGTTCACCAGAGGTCAATGACTGCTGGTGGTGGAAATAATAAGATTGATCACAAAATTCATGGAACTTGGACACAATTTTGATGAAAGTTGGTAAAGGGGAGGGCCTACACCATGTGTGGGTCTTCGCTGACAAATTCTAATTAAAGGTGTGTGTTTTTTTCTGAAATTAAAAAGTAAAAATAGAAATTGGAATTAGGTCTTGAAATGTCTTCTAGAGGTCACTATATCACAATCCCCCTCAAGCGATTCACTGAAAAATACCATTTAAAGATGCATAGATCAGTTTCTGGAAATATCTTAGAAATCACCCCTTCAAAATTTTAACCCTAAACTTATTTTGTATTGATCACAACATATCCGAAAATCGGCCCCATCAGTTGTGTAATTAACGAATACGATATGTTTTAAGATGACACTCTTACATGTAATCCTATGGAATCTGGAAAGAGAAGATAAAAATGGCCATATCTCTTAAACTGAGCATAATTTTGACTTAATGTTTATAGTATCGATACATTTCTATGGATTTGAATGGGACTTGGAGACAATGGTCTCTGGGTATTGTCACATATGTGAACCCAACAGGTATGGGTCATCTTTGGGGGTCAAAGGTCAAGACAAAGGTATATAGGAAGGTCAAATTTTCTACTTTGTCCGATTTCAAAGGTTAAGGCGTCAAATTGTTCCTCTTAGACCAGAAATCAAAAGGGTGAATGGTGACCCTGTCAGTTGACCTTTCCTTGGGGGTCAAAGGTCAACAGAAAGGATATAGGGAGGTCAAATTTTCAACTTCATCCGATTTTAAAGGTAAAGATGTCAAATTGTTCGTCTTGGACCAGCGATCAATAGTGTTAATGGAAACCCCCATCGTCTGATGTTTCCTTGTCGGTCAAAGGTCAAAAGAAAGGTCAAATTTTCAACTTGGTCTGATTACAAAGGTGGAAGGCGGAGCTGAGACATCGTGATCGACACTCTGTATCGAGAACCGCGCGGCCCGAGAACCACGTATTCTAGTTGTATTATTTTATTAAAGGTGCATGGATTTTGGTATGTTAAAGGTGTGCGGTTCATTTTTCTGAAATTAAAAACTTTAAAAGGTGCATGGATTTTGGTATGTTAAAGGTGTATTGTTCAAATGCAAACCTGTACCCGGGACCTGTGCATCATTGACAAACCGCGATGACAGACGACACTAGCGGTCCGAGGACCGCGATGTATTTTTTTATTTAATGAAGGAAAAATCCTATATTTTAATGGATGTTGAGTAAAACACGAGGTATCGTATGAGAGAGGGTATCCCTATCGATACAGTGTGATATCAGTATAGTTGATATAATGAGGGAAGGTTTTGGGCATGTTTGGAAATAACATTGGCAAAAACGCTCTAATAAAGGACAAATTTACTAGCCTAAAGTCGCATATAGAATGAGTAGTCGGCCGAACACCGGCCGAGCTGGTCCCACAAGAGTCGACTACTCCGTCTGCGTGTTCTGTATGTGACTTTAGCATAAATGCACAATTAACCATTAAAATACATTGAATCACCATAAATCATACTATAAATTAATATTTTCTAAACTACAGATCAAATCATTAGCTGCAGAAGCACCAATAACGCTATTAACAGCATCAGTGTCATTACCATCAACATCAGTAGTAACACAAGACGTAGTACAAAAAGCACCAACAACAGAATCAATACCAACACCAGCAATTGCTATAGAAGCAACAGCATTATCAAAACCACAGCTGACATCGGCAACAGCAATAGAATCAGCATCACCAGCGGTATCAAAACCACCACTGACATCGGCAATAGTAGTAGAATCAGCGCTAGCACCAACAGTGTTACTAAAACCACCACTGACATCAGCAATATCAGTAGAAGCAGCATCAACAACGGTATCAAAACCACCACTGACATCAGCAGTAGAAACATCACCAACTGCGGTATCAAAGTCATCACCAGCATTCCCAACTGCACAGATAGAATCAGCATCAACAGATTTAACACAACCACCAATGACATCAGCAATAGTAACAGAAGAAGAACCAGCAGCTGTATCAAAACCATCACCAATATCAGCAATAGCAACTGAAGCAGCACCTACAGCGGTTTCAAAACCAGTGGAATCAAAACCTCTAGCACCAGCGATACTAATACAAGCAGTACCAACAGCAATTCCAACACCATCGCCGACATCAGAAATAGCAATAGAAGTACGAGCAGAATCATCAGAACTCAGAACATTACCAAAAAAATCACGGATATCAGCAACAGCTACAGAACCCGCACCGATATCAGTAGCAACACTGTCAGAACCATCACCAATAGATGCAATCGACACAATATTAATAGTAGCACAAAACCCATCACCCACAGGAACAAGCACACCAACAGGACTAAAACGATCACTGCAATTGCCAGATTCAGAAGAAGCACCAACAGTAAGATCAAAACGACCACTGCCATCTGCAATGTCAAGTTCAGAAGAAGAACCATCAGGAAGATTATCATCGTATCGTTCATACTATGATCAGCAAATAAAATCGAAAGGAAGTCCATCAAGACGATTTCCTCCTAAACCGTCAGTAGTGGCAAGTAAACCATGGGCAAGCAAACAATCAAAGCAAGTTTCAGAATCAGATTCAGAAGAAGCACTAACAGTAAGATCAAAACGACCACTGCCATCTGCAATGTCAAGTTCAGAAGAAGAATCATCGTATCGTTCATACTATGACGATTATCCAGTTGAAACGACACAAATGAAAGCAAGTCCATCAGAACGATTGGCTCTCAAACCGCCAGTAGTGGCAAGTAAACCATGGGCAAGCCAACAATCAAACCAAGTTGAATTATCAGCAACAGAAGCCAGGCTAAAACAGCTTGTTGATGGTCCCTGGACACTGGCCAGAGAATTTGGCAGGTTCTCTTATGCATCAGATTTAACACTTGGTCCCAAAAATGTATTCATAGCAGATTTTGAAAAATCACAGATTCAGATCTTTAACCTTAAAGGGAAACACAAATCTACCATTCACACTCGTAGCAAGCCATTTTCAATTGCAGCTGCTGAAAATATGTGTTTTATAACTGATAACACCCCATACATCAGCATGTATGGATTCAATGGTAAGTATAAGGGCTCTTGGGAATCATCTCGCGCTTGCCCTCTAGATCCATATCCAGTTCCAACACAGCTGAAAAGCCTGGCAATTGACCTTGACGGTAATCTGTTACTAGGTGATGTTAAAAATGGATTTATATATAAGCATAAGCAAGATGGTACTCAGTTAGATAGTATCAAGGTCAACACAGACCCATGTTCTATTGCAGTGACATCACAAGGCACAATAGTTATTGCAGACACTGTGCCATGGGTATTAAGTAAAACAGGTGATGTGCTTTATGCCCTTATGGACCCTGATATACGTCCAAGAAGTCCCTGCCGAGTTTACTGTCATGAAGGCATCATATTTGTTGGCCCGTGTAAAGGTAAACTATTATGTTATACTGAGGACGGCAAATATCTTGGTGAACTTCCAATATCAAATGAATATATAATTCGTGGGATTGCGATGATATCAGGCAACATGAGCAAGAAATTGTTTATATGCAGACTTGGTTCAGTCGAAGTGTTTTCTGAACTTCAGGCGCACTTTACACATAAAATGCGCCTGAAGTTCAGACGCACTTTACACATAAAATGAAAATATAAACATCTCCAACTGACAAAAACTTATTTCTTTAATTGTGTTAATTTTGACACAATTGAACATTTTACCTATATTAACATATACGATGATGTATATGTCATGGGTGATTTTAATTTGGATCAGTAAAAACAAGTAACTTAAGGAAAGTAACCAACTTAGATAATAACTGTCAAATGAAACAAATAATCACAGAATATACAAGGGTAACTGAAACTAGTAAAACAGAAATCAATTTAATCTTTGTATCTAAGCCAGAATTAGTTGTTTCATCGGGCGTATATAGTTTAGGACTCAGCAATCACTCTTTAACGTATGTTGTAAGGAAATGTAACAAACTTAATAAACTACCTTCTAAAATTGTAAAATCAAGATGCTTTAAAAACTTTCATGAAGAAAGTTCATTGATACAATTAGTTGTATTGATTGGGATAGTGTATGTTCTATTGATGATGTAACAAACTTACATTAAATGTGGACAAAACTAAATTGATGATTTTTGGAACAAAACTTATCCTTGAAAAAATTAATGATATTCAATTATGATACTATCAATATAGAAAGGGTTGTTGATTTTAAATATTTAGGGGTAAAATTTGATAGTACTTTATCATGGTCAGCTTATGTTGATTACTTGTGCAAAAATATTTCCAAAAGAACTGGTATCATCAAACGTAAGAAATACTTTCTTCCATTACATACTATTATTATGTTGTCTATTAAGCACTTGTTATTCCTCATTATGACTATGGATGTACTGTTTGGTCAAATTTTAGTGCTAATTTTCGCAGAAAAGTTCAAATTCTTCATAATAATTTAGCTAGGATTACATTTTCAGCAGATTTAAAGGCACCGACAAATTATATGATGGAAACTCTGAATTGAGTAAAACTTGATAAAAGATGGCATTATCATCTTGCGTTACTTGTTTTTAAATGTTTAAGAAACATCAGTCCATCAGCTACTTAACAGTTTGATTTTGTACATAATCACCATTATCATCTTACAAGAAACCACACAAGTAATACTTTGATTGTTCCAAAATTCAATTCAAACTCTGGTAAGCGTACTTTTCATGTAAGGGCGGCCTACGCATGGAATAATCTTCCAACTGAGGTTAGAATTGATTTTGAGAATATGTCAATACAACAGTTCAAATGTAAGCTAGGTGAAATTTGATTGTATATATAAAAATTTTCACTTAGATATCATTAGTGTATATAATTTTTATACAAGCCTGTAAATATTTGATTTTTGTTTTTCACATAAACATGCACTCTTAGAAAGCAAGGATCAAATATGAGACAAAAAGGATTAATTTTGATCCTTTTTAGGTATCAAATATGAGCTTACCCTTTAAGGATCAAAGTGATCCAAAAATAAGGATCACAATTCTTGATCCGAAAAAAGGATCAAATATTTCTTATTAAAAGATCTGCCTAAAAATATCTCACTGAAGTGACCCTGCCACGCCGAACGTACACTATATATGTAATTACGAGACCATCGCTCTAACCACTCGGCCACGGTACAGGCAGTTGACAAGTGTGGTGAAATCATCGTATTTATACAATTGTATACATTCCCGGCTATGTAGTGGATATGGGGTGCTGAAAAATGAGACAAAAGATCACGTTAGATCCAAACGCGGTATCAAATATGAGCTTATCCTTTCCGTATCAAAGTAATCCAGAAATACGGATCAAAACTTTGATATTGGAATCAAAAAGGATCAAAATAAAATTATCCTAAAACCGGATCAAAAATGCTCCTGGTGAATTTGATCCATTTGTATATATTGATCCGAAAAAGGATCAAAAGTGACCCTTAAAGGATCAAAATAAAATGATCCGGAAAACTACTCGTATATTTGATCCCGGCCTTCTAAGAGTGTGTTTAATTGTAATACTTTTATCATCTTTATATTAAATATACATTGTATCCTGTTTGTATTTAATGAGGCCCTGCTTAGAAAGCAGTGCCAGTCACTAAAGCTGTTATACCCTCAATAAAGAAAGAATAAATTCAAACAATAAATTCAAATAGATACATCAAGACAAGATGGTGTGCAAACCAAAAGATACCACATCGGTAAATAACTTTTGTAGCGTCGTATGCTAGGTTGAGAATGCCTGTTGACAGGCAGAAAGTGACCCTTGTTGCCTAAAATAAATTCCAGAATATATGTGTCCCGTCATATCTAAAGGTACCTTAATACCGGCATAGTAAATTACGAGATGCGGGCCATTGAAGCTGAGCATAATCAAAAACACGTCCAAGGTCGAATTTCTAATTTCATCAGAAATGTTACCTTT
>JXSR01S030658.1:6735-18579 GCA_000969725.1 Ophiothrix spiculata | reverse complement strand
CGGAGCTAACTATTGGGGTTAACCCTGGAGTTAACTATCGGGGTTAACACTGGAGCTAACTATCAGTGTCAACCTGAATTGGGTTTAACACCGGAGCTAACTATTGGGGTTATCACTGGAGCTAACTATCAGTGTCAACCTGGATCGGGTATAACATCGGAGCTAACTATTGGGGTTAACACTGGAGCTAACTATCGGGGTTAGCACTGGATCTAACTATCAGTGTCAACCTGGATCGGGTTTACCAGACCGGAGCTAACTAGTGGGTTAATCCTGGAGTTAACTATCAAGGTTAACCCTGGAGCTAACTATCAGTGTCAATCTTAATTGGGTTTAACACCGGAGCTAACTATTGGGTTAATCCTGGAGTTAACTATCGGGGTTAACCCTGGAGCTAACTATCAGTGTCAACCTGGATCGGGTTTAACATCGGAGCTAACTATTGGGGTAAACACTGGAGCTAACTATCGGGGTTAGCACTGGAGTAACTATTGGGTTAATCCTGGAGTTAACTATCGGGGTTAACCCTGGAGCTAACTATCAGTGTCAACCTGGATCGGGTTTAACATCGGAGCTAACTTTATTGGGGTTAACACTTGAGCTAACTATCGGGGTTAGCACCGGATCTAACTATCAGTGTCAACCTGGATCGGGTATAACATCGGAGCTAACTATTGGGTTTAACACCGGAGCTAACTATTGGGGTTAATCCTGGAGTTAACTATCGGGGTTAACCCTGGAGCTTACTATCAGTGTCAATCTTAATTGGGTTTAACACCGGAGCTAACTATAAGGGTTAACACTGGAGCTAACTATCAGTGTCAACCTGGATCGGGTATAACATCGGAGCTAACTATTGGGGTTAACACTGGAGCTAACATCGGGGTTAGCACTGGAGCTAACTATCGGGGTTAACTCTGGAGCTAACTATCAGGGTTATCTCTGGAGCTGGTGTTTTGTGAACCTGAATTATTTGTGTTTGTTGATTAATTAATTATTTAATTAGATAAACTTAATTATTGAGATCTTTGATTGCCACGGAAAGGGAATTTTTTCTGAGTTAATTTTATTTTGCAATCTAGTGTAATTTCCCATTTTGTAAAAATGGTCATTTGTTTGCATGAACCAAACAGATGGTGGGAATTTCCATAATTAGATCATTAATCAGATCATCTTTATAAGTACCAGTATTTTGGGAATCCCATATTGCCATATAAGGTGTTTGTATTTATCTTGCATTGTAAATGAAGTGGGAAATTCCAAGTGTGCTCAAAAACTGTACAGTACTGTATTAAAAATGGCAATGGTGTCATTTTGGAATTTCCTTTGGAAACAGACTGTGTCCCTGGCCTTGTGATATTTTGGGCAGAAGTGGAATTGACTTTGTTGGAGTTGCTTGAGGACTGCTTGAGGAGTTTTTGATTTTGTTGGATGAGGTTATGCAGATTAATGGAGATTGGAGTTAAAGATGCATTGATGCATTGGATGGAGAATTTACGACGGCCTGTGTGTTTGATATTCATCGAGGACAATTTGCTTTCCAGTTTCTGATACGAAATATTATGTTATAAAAGTCAAGAAAAGTATTGCTGTTACTGCTTGACTATTGTGTTGAAATATTTTCCACCTGGATTCCGGGACTTATGTTACTGCAGGTTTCTAGAACTAGAGGTAATTGCCCTGGACACAATTGAGTACAAAAATAGTACAACATTCCTAAGGTGCACATTTGGAACATCATTTAAGTACAATTTGAGTACATTTATAGTACACAAATTTGTACTATATTTGTACTAAAACTGTACAATTGTGTTCCAAATGTGCACCTTAGGAATGTTGTACTATTTTTGTACTCGATTTTGTCCAGGATGTAGATCCGGTTCAGGTTAATTGGCTTCTGATTGGTTCATGTTGGGCATGCGCAGCAGGTTTTAGGGGCTCAAAATCTTGGAAAATCTGGAATTGTTTTGAGTACCATTTAGAGTTGATTACTATAGTTCCAGGTTTTGAAAAGGGTACTTATACTTTTGAAAATGGTCATATCACCCACCTCTACTTTGTAAAAACATCCATACCGGCCATCTCTAGTTCTAACAACCTGACCTAACCTAGGAAATTAAAAGTATACGTTTTTTTGGTCCTAACCATTCTCCAAACCTAGTAATACCATAGATTTACAGTAAATCTATGAGTGATACAAAAAATCTCCTGGACTGTAAGGGAGGTTGGAGCCTCGCATGTTTTGAATAAAATGTTTTTATCATAACTTGGAGACTAATAAAGTAAACCATGTAAAAGTATACATTTTAGGAAAATCATTTCATAGAAAACTATTTATAGTATCATATTTTGGATTCAAAACTTGCTCTTGAGAACCCATTGAAACACGGGTTTTATTCCCCAAAGCCCTCCCCTCCTCCATTTTTAACAAGCCTAGATTTGTTTTTCAAAAATCTGTTAAAACAGGTTAAAGTCATGTAGGCCTAAATCGATAGTTCTATGAAGGATTTTCTTGGCTTTAATGATCAATTTCTTATATGTTTATATCATATAGTGCACATGAACATCAGATTTAGTGCAAGATTTCGCGTTTTCAGTGATTTTAGAAACCTCTTTCTCTCCGTTGAAATTAAATATGGCGTTTTTAAATGTTACATCACCTAAAATCATGTAAAACAACAACAAACTTTCTTAATCAAATCTAATTTACTTCAACCTACAGATTAATAATATGTACATAGTATGTAAAAGTAGCACCAAAGTGAACTGACACGGTTAACTTTGACTTATAAAATACACAGCCAGAGTCTGACATGCAACATGATTGTACATCAATGGCAGCAGGAATTTTAATGAATTACGAACAATGCTATAAATATTTCCTTGGAACAATGCTTTAGTGCAGTGCTTCTCTGGTTCTGATTGGCGCTTTGACTCTCATAAAAATAAGAAATGCATAAGTCGCTGTATCCTAACAATTTATGAGGCGCGTTGTAAGAATTATATGAAGAGTTTGTTTCCAAAAGGGCCTAAATCCACTTTTCATAGTTCTGAGAAAATCAGCAAAAACTTATTCCTTGTTATGGTAAAATTATTTTCAAGTTTTTACTGCATTATATGTTAGACGTTAGCACTTTGACAAAACTGAAACCACTCATGGAAATCAGAGAGCTTTATAATATATTTTTAAAGAGAGTTTTATTTTCACTATGAAGTGGATTTAGGCCCTTTTGGAAATAAACTATGGATTTAGGCCCTTTTGGAAACAAACTGAGTTTTGTGTGCACTGGCAAGCTAAATTAAAGCAAGTTCTGGGGAAAATAGTTTGGTTTCATGAAATTACTACTATAGTACTACATTATGGCACCAATAACGACATTTTTACCCGAAGTTGATGTGATCTTTTTGGGGATGCTTTCTTCATTTAGAGTTTATTTCCAAAAGGACGTAAATCCATCTGAAAATCAGCAAACGGATGATTTCTTGTCATGTTCAATTTAAGAAAGCATGTGCGTAGTAAATAAGTAAACATCATTACAGTTGAGTGAATAGATCAATGACAATACTCAATAGAGCCTCATTCAAGGGGAACTTACAAACTCGTGAAATTGGACCTGCACATTTTTTGACAACGCATAATTTTGTTGTACATTACCGATTGAAATGAAACAAACGGTATCTAAAAGTTCAATTCATGGGCTATAAAATGCAACCTTTACATACTTTCGAACTATGCGTTAAACCCATGACAATTGCACGCAAAAATTGTAAGGTTTATTCTGGGACACACTGTAGTACTACACAATGACACCAATAACTCAATTTTGACCAATGGAAACAAACTCTTCATATATAGTTGAGAACCACTGCTTAAATGGACATGGAAAAACTCCATGGAACACAACTGCTTACTTCAAAGTAACCCGTACGTGAGGATATATAAGTGTAGCGGCAATGCTATGTTTGTTCAAAACTAGGCCATGTTCATGTAGGGCCCTAGGCCATGATGTAGGCCAAAGTAATCTGATTTATGGAAAATATTTTGCATAGGTATTAATATGAAAAGCAATGATCACGATGATGAGCATCACTTTTTCATCACCTACTGATTGATCATGAATGGAAATCATCAACATCATGGAAAGGGTTTTTTCCCACTGATAACAATTATTGCATAGAACAAACACTGTTAAGGCCACGGTCCTTTTTCAGCAACGAAATGTTGGAATTTCATGTTCATTGCGAGATTTTGCACACTCATCCATGGCAAACTATCACAACTTTTTAGCATGTGTTAAGAAAAGTGTTTGCTCGCTAAACACATTTTTACAGTGTAGGCCATATATAGAATAATCTGTACTACAAACATTTGGAGCGGTTTTGACCAAAACTCATTAAAATGTTAACCATTTTAAATAATCTTATCCTTTAGTGTACACGAATTCTGTAATCTCATTGGTCAAACATATTTTAAACAAAACCCGTATTCATGATTTATTAGAAATAAAAATAAGCCAAACCCTGAATATATCCCGTATTCCGGGACTCATACACAAACACTATATTGCTCGTTATCAATTAAACTAAAAATGTATTCGTGCGTCGTTTATGTTGCTGCGTAAGAGTGCATCGCGTATGGCATGCAGCGTTTACGCATTGGTTGTGACGCAAGCGTACACGTCTAGATCAATACGCGCACACCAACTAAGCGCGTGACATGGCTGTGACTTGAGGCTTTCCATGCTTTGTTTATAAAGCTTTTATGATTTATAAAATTTAGTTTTTAATGGTAAGTTTACCAACGAGATTACAGAATTCATGTACACTTAAAAGGATAAAATCGTTGCCCCCTGCTTGTTCTCACGAAATACGGGAAATATCTAGGGTCTGGTGCCATATTCCATTCGGCATGTCGGCCTCATGGAATATGGCACCAGACCCTAGATATTTGCCCGTATTTCGCATAGATTTAAAGGGGAGATACCAGGCTTTGTATACCAGCCCGTGTAATGGCGTCGTCAGCCATGGAGCTCAAATTGGGGGTATTCGGGTCGCGATTTTTATTTTTTTCGCACATGACATGAGCAAATTTTCAAAAAATTGATATTTTGGGTTAAAACACGGAAAAAAGTGAATTTCACTCGTTTTTAACGATTTTTGAAAATTTCAACTGAATTTTGCTTTATCATTGCCCAAGTCATGTACGAAAAAAAAATTGCATTCGGGTCCACTCGGTTCCCGGCAAAATCAACTCCGAGAGCTGAGACTTGGTTACGCGTAGAGACAACCTGCGCAAATAATAATTTACGCGAATGATACGCCAACCTGCACGCAAAGCGTGTGTGCGTGTTTCAATATTCGCGCATTATGACACGGTGCTATGCCTCATCGGCAAGCTGTCGGTCAAACCCGAATACCCCCAATTTTGTCTCCATGCCGAATAAAAATGGCGGACATGTCTGGTATCTCCGCTTTAAATCTATGGTATTTCGTGAACAAGCAGGGGGTAACTAATATTATCGCCATTTTCAAAGAGGATTCTCAGTGAACGAAATCAATCAAGGTAGACTCTTTGTGTGCCAAAAATTGCTATCGTGTATATTGTGTAATTTTGCAATGAATATAAAATATCCCATCACGATATTCTCGAAGAACAGTAGCCTTAAGTTCATCGACATGCAAGAGCTATGATGATTTGAAGGAACTCGAGGAAAACCATAAATCTATGAAGAAACATACATAAATGTTTGAAAATACACATATACATTGTTAGAACGGTTGGGTAAAACTTTACCCATGTGACAGTCCTTTTACTGGGAAAAATGTTGCTGTAACGTCATTTTAACACTTCATGGTTTTAACACCACATTTCGGATGACACTTTCTAACGTTTAGTTTTAACAGTAGGCCTATACCCTTTTGTTGGGTACAATAATTTAAAGTTGATTTTCAAGTAAATTTACTCAACAAAAAATCAAATAATCGAAATTGCAAAACAAAAAGGGGAAGCTGGTTGGCGCAGCGGTAGTTCCCTCGCCTTGCACCAATGAGGTTCGATTCCCGCGCCTGGTGCTTTATGTGCAGTTGGTTTTCAGTCCATGCTCACTTCCTAAAACAAGATGAAGATGATAAAAAGCATTTACCTAACAAAATGGTATAAAGCATGAAAGGGTATATTACCCTATAACTTCCTTGATATTACCCAACAAAAGAGTTGTCCGGGGGGGGGGGGGGGCACTCAAGTATGATGTTGCAGGCATAGCGTGATCACTGCTTTTCAAAACACCCCCTAAAGGGTGATTGTTTCTGAAGCCAAAATATACCCTTTTCACCCATTCACACCCTAAATGGGGAATTTACCGTTACCCAATTAACAATAGGGTTTGAAAAAGTACCTATTTCTTGAAAATAGCTGTTTTGATACCCTAAAAGGTGTCACCTGATACACCCGTTTCACGGTCCTCAAAAACAACCCTAATTCACATTTCTCTTGGTCACGCTATGCCTGCATCATTATACTTGAGTGGTCCCCCGGGAGAGTTGTTCATAGTGTCCCAGCTTTGGCTTTAGTTTCATTCAACCGTTCCAACAATGTTGTGTACACGATATTATGGACATTTTAGTGCGTTTTGTTCCTCGCAAATTACTATAATAGAAATTTAAGTTCCTTAGTTAATCAAGACAACTACTGTTATGTAGCTTTTTGATATGTCCAGGTTTCTTTTCGGCAATATGCAATGAATGGTTCGAGCAGCAGGACGAGACCAGACAAGATAAATGCAATTCCGCCTGTCCAGAACACGGCAGAATAAGTCCCCGTCAGCGAATATAGGAAACCTGCAAGATAGAAGAGAGAAAATACATGAATAAGCAATGTGGCTTTTTTTCGATTTCGTTAGGGAGGCTTCAGTCAAGGTGCAATTGCATACATAGTGCACCGCCCCTCTTGCGCTAAGCCATGAAGCCAAAGCATTTGAGTATTTCAATCAACAACAGCACAAATAAGACGGATCAAGGCAGTGTTACAAAGCATTTGAATTCCCACCCACTCCCTTCCTATCGGGACTCTGAATCTGTATTTAAGGACAATCCAAGTGGTTTTATCAAGTTGTGGAACTTTGAGAAATTTGCCCCAATACTCTTTAATCTATGCCAATACTATATATTTAAAAATGTGTTTTGAAGGGTACACTAATTTGAGGAGAAATCCCAACTGGAATCACAGGTGTTCGCAGGTTTGCCAACCCTAAGTAAATTAGTAGTTTCCGGTAGTAGTTACACCACTGAGTATTTCAAACTGTTCAGAGCTAGCCCATCGCGATATTCCACCAAGTGACATACATATTCTGCACGTGTTTCAAAAAGTGTTGGCCTGTGTGAGTCTAACTTTGATCGTTGATGTCAATGAATGTGAATGACTTGAGAGACTTTAAGATGGAAGTTTCGGAGACGTTTTGTCAGACTTGGCTGCTATACAACAAACGTGGCATCAAATTAAAATGCGCAATCTCGACCTTGTTGTGATTGGAAATTTTGCGGCAAGCACGATAAGCTGATATATCGATTGTCGTGTCACGGTGGTTGCAACGACACATAAGTTTTAGTGGGATTGAATCCGGGGATTGAATTCAACTTTTCTCGCGGAAACCCATCGCGGCAATATCATTTATGTATTAATACTTTCTGATGAGTCGTTACGTGCTCAAAGAAATTAAAAATCTTTAGTTTGTTGGCCGAGCTGCATCGCAACAGCTAAAAACTGCACATACCTCGATTGCCACGACAGCTACTCTGAAACAACCTAACTCGACGACCTAAAAGGGTATACGTACCTGCAATGGGTGGTCCAAAGACGAAACCAATTCCTTGCATTTCGATGATCATCCCAAAGGAATACCCAAGCTGCTCCAAACCAACAAAGCCTACCAGGAGCGGCCCAACCAACGAATCCGTCGAACCAGCAACCAGCGCGAAACCGCCCGCGTAACAGAACAGAGATATATAGCTGTCCGCTAGTGTTGTCAAGAGAAGGATCACTCCCGCAATTATCATAGACGTCACAAATCCATACAGTCTAGCGTAGTCAGTGTAAACGTAGCCAAAGCAAAAACCAACGAGAACACGCCCAAGAGTGTCCGCCACTCCCATCACTGCTAAAATTGCCGCCCACGAATCATCTCCTAAATCCATAGAGAGCGCGAATGCCTTGAAATACATGTAAGGCAGTTGATAGCCTATGCACACGAACAAATTGGACAAACAGAACAGAACAAAAAATCTGTTCCTGAATAGTCTGGCTATTGTCTGAACCTGCTCCCAACAAGTCTTGTTGTCAGCGCTGTGACTTGAAGATTTGGGGCAGACGATGCTTGAAGCCAAAGATAACTGACTGCAGCTTTGTTCATCGCCTTCTTTAACTTGTTGACTGTTGACGTGAATCTTTGGAACAATGGCATTTATGTCAACAGTGGGTTTGGGTGACGCTGCAGGGCTGTTCCTGTATGATGAAAGCCGACTGGTTTGTGACTCATCCATTGAATCCTGTAAAACATTTTCAAAATCTGCTGGTGTCAACGTGTTTCGCCGATCTATGTCTGCCGGGATCAAAGTATTACGTCGCTCCTGTGTGATCCTGCTCTCATCATCGGTAGGTCTATCGGTTGTTGTGAAAATTGCTGTGGGGATAGTTGCATCGCCGTTTCCACCCGCATCAAATCCTCGCGGTGTAGACGAACCCGCAGCGACGAATTCTTCGGGTATTGGAAGAAACTCGTTTTTTCTCTTCGGTACTAGCGTGTCGTCATTGTTCTCGGCAGCTTTCAAGGTTTCCATCCATTCTTCGTGTACAGACTCTTGTATCGGTGAGCCTACAACTGCAGGAGTAATGTTTTCACTAACTTTACTACTTGAAGACGCAATAGAGCTGGATAAGGACGGTGAGAACCTACTCAAGCATATGGCAGCCTGAGCAAGAATTGAACCATCAGATGGCTGAGGCAAAGGCGTCCTCATTCCAATGTCGTCACCGATTATCGCAGCAAGCCTACTGTTTGTCGACGTTGAACGTCTCATCTGAGCAGATCGTGAATGGCTCGGAAAAGACAGTGCACTTGATGAAAATAAAGCAGCTTGCATCAGGACGGGCACATTTGACGGTTTGTGTATTGCCGAGTTATCGATTACGGACATAGTCAGCACGCTGCCACTTCCCAGCTCAGCGTCCTCAACTCCAATACCGTCAGCTTCTAGTTTCCGAACGGGAATCTTATTTGGAATGTATGTTGCCCCGCATAGGCACAAAATAAGTTCCATGGCTCCGAGAATGATAAGCGTTTTCCGATACGCTAATGACTTGAGCAAACTCTGGACAATTGGTGCAACAAGAAAAGTACCCAGGCCGCTTCCAGACACCGCAATTCCAGAAGCCGCAACGCGTTTCCTCTCAAAGAAATTGCCGACCATAACGATGCACGGCAGGTAACTAAAGCCGTAACCCAGACCTGGAAAGAATTGGAAAACAAATAACATAGAAACGTTTGTTAGTTGTAGCCTAAGTTTCATTCTGAGGTTGGGACTTGGGTCTATCATATTTCTATATGCAACGTCCTTGGTTCAATTCCTTGTCGGGGCGTTCTCAATGTTTTGACTCCTACCAATGCCTACAGGGAAATCTAACTTGCGCACGCCCCTCGTAAACTATTTTATCGGTTAGTAATATAAGCCTTATGCCTATGACAAGCCGATTGACCGTCGCTGAAGTGAAAATTGTCCTTCCGATTGTCTAAGTTGTATTGGAAATATAGTATTAATTACTTCATTAAATCATACTAGGCTGTCAGTATTACAAGCCTGCATAATTTATGTCCTACGTCACTACATACCAGTCAGGAATCCAAATGTAAAGTAGAGATGAACCAACTCTGTGGCAAATGCACTCAGTATAAGACCAGCTGATGCTAACAGGCCACCGCTGAAGGCCACGATGCGGGCTCCAAACTTGCCGACCACTATGCTTGCTAATGGACCTACAAATAATTGAACGAAAATGCAGAGGATTATGTTGAATGTGTGATTTTTTCAGACTGTCAACACTGAGAAAACAAATCGTCCAATTAATTTTTGATTTCACAATACTTCTGCAAAATGTGTGACGGATAACTTCGTATAGGGCCTAGGCATTTATCTTATTTCTAAACTCTATCATTGTATTAACAATAACCAACGAAAGGCCAAAGGATTCTACCCTGAGGAACACCAGTTCAAAGAAGTTTCGAAAAAAGCTCTGGGTACTTGAAACGGTACAAACGAGAGTCATTGAAGGTTAATATTTAAAACGACATTCCAGTGCAATCAATTTCAAACCATTTAATGGATGAACTTATATTATCAAAATTAAAGTTAAATCTGACTCTATTGAGCTTACCGGATATCATGCTTATTTATCGACATGTTTCTTGAATAACCTCTGCCCTGGAATGTCTTCTACACTACAGTGTATGGGTCATATACTATGCTTGAACTTGCTGTTTCCATATGTATAATGTCATGTGTTGTGCCATGACGGATTATACCCGGTGTGAAAGGAATCTTAGTACCCCGGAAAGGGTAGTCCGCCTTCCATAGACCATAAGTTTACGGAGTAAAGCATGAAACTAATGTTGCGTGAGAGTGGACAATAAGAACAGTGGACTTACATTCTTACTACACCGGTAATGATTTAACCTGCACAGACCTATGCTATATTATGCCACCCATAAACATGATAAATGGGAAGTATTTTTAACCACAATCGGGTAGTTCATTCAGGCCCCTTTTCAAAATATGGAATTACAGCAGCTAAACTAAAGGCAGAAGAATGTTTGGTAAAACAACTGTCGTTTAAAACCACACACATGAGGACAGAATTTTAAATTTCTAAACAGCCCGACCATGAACTCGATCGTTTCTCATTTAACTAACCTGCACATAGCATAGTTCCCAACATGATAGATCCAGGTAAAGAAGTTGCAGATTCGCTACCTCCAAACTCTTCGAGAAATTCGACGTACAGAGCGCCAACGGAAGCATAAGAAACACCGAATGTTAACATGTGCGTTAACAGTGCTGCTATCATGACTAACCAAGCCCATCTTCTGTCTAGGTTTTCCTCTCCTGGATATATGTCATCAGTTCCATCGGGGTTAACCGATGTATTCCCTGCGGCATTAAATTTGTCTGTCTTCGCCATTCTTCAGTCAGAAAAATCTACAACATGATGCCAATTCAAAGTCAAATCGACCGCCAAAAGAATTCAGTCGAATCACCATCTGGGCAAGTTTTGCTGGTGAACGTTCATCGTCGTATTTCCACCACAAGGCAGATTAATTCAAGGCTGTGCATCTGCTTTTAATTCTTTCTTTTTTGTATCAATTATTTATATCCTGGTTTAACAAAACTTAAACTGTAATTTTGAATCCAAAAAAGCTGCAGCACCGGTAAGTAAAAACGGATTTTTGTATCAGGCCGCAATGATTATCTCTGCGTGAGTCTGCGTGACAGACAGCGCACAAACACTTTGTGTGTAAAAGAGGGTTTGCACGACGCGATGTACGCACCATTAAGGGGGTGCTGTAAACATCTGACACTTAAGCTGAATTCATACTCAAAACGCAATGCGTTGCGTTTCCGATAATTTTCACCGCAAACGGCACCGCAAATGAATTCACACTCAAAACGCAAACGGACTGCGGCAGCCGATGACATGAAAACGCAATGGAAAGTTGAGCTTTGCTCAACTCGGTTTGCGGTGACGCATTCGGTGTTGCGTTTTGGTATCGATTGATCGGAACTCCTCAAATCCTATAG
>JXSR01S030657.1:41141-61283 GCA_000969725.1 Ophiothrix spiculata | reverse complement strand
AAAACCCTTTTTTCCCCTCTTTTTTTTTTTGCTTGTCACTTTGTCAAAACAACTAAAATTAGTTTAGGGTCGACCAAAACGAAATTTTTTCCTCCAAAAGGTCCACTTTTTGAAAATCCGCACCCCCCTTGAAAAAATCCTGGCTACGGGCCTGTCATCACCTACATAAACCAACTGTCTGTCATGTTTCATTTGTATACCTTAATTGAGCCAAATTTATGCTACAGGCAAAAATGTGTCTGATCGAGAGTGACCCATAGAAACCTATAGGATATTTATTCTTGTTAACAAAATATTTCAGCAATTCAGCACTATTGTGACCATATCTCTTCAATGATTCTTTATATGGTCGTGACAATTTACAGGGGTTATGAGAAAAATAGGTGCTTTCATCTGGTATCAAAATCTCCAATTTGATTGTTTAAGTGAAAGGATCAGAATACACACCTTTTAATCTGGGACTATAAATACTAAAGGGATAAGAAGCAAGACAAGAGTCTTTTGTTAACCAATCGTCCAGAGCGAGCAATGTCCTCTACGGTATTATGATGCTAATTTGGTACTAGTATTTCCCCGTATCTAGTCATCAAGAATTAATCGATATTCAATCTCATTTAGTTGTCAACCTTGTGAGGCGCGCTTGTTAAATTCTTGGCAATAACATGTGTATGTGAATCCTCAAAAGATGTGAACGGAGTTCAGTATAATAGTTCATAGTCATTTATGAATCAAAGAATACCTGTATACAAACCCATTTTTGTGCCCGAATTTCCACCTCTATGATGTGAAAGATGTACATGAAAATGTACTCAGTGCATTCTTGAATAGGAAATGCATGCACCGAATATCTCAATTTACATTCTGCCTGGGGGGGGGGGCACTCAAGTATAATGTTGCAGGCATAGCGTGACCACAGTTTTTCAAAACACCTCTTAAAGGGTGATTGTTTCTGAAGCCAAAATATACCCTTTCTCACCCATTCACAACCTAAATCGTGAATTTACCGTTACCGTTTTAACACTAGGGTTTGAAAAGTACCCTATTTCTTGAAAATGAGCTAAAATGGCTGTTTTTGATACTCTAAAAGGTGTCACCTGATACACCCTTTTGTCCTCAAAAACAACCCTAATTCACCTTTTTCTTGGTCACGCTATGCCTGCAGCATTATGCTTGAGTGCCCCCCCCCCCTGAGAATTTAACAATTCTTTCTAAGTTTGATTCCATAAAAGACAAATTTGATACCCTATGTGAGACTTGCAGAGTACCAGGTCAATTTTGATACCCTATATTGCAAGTCCCGAGACCTGTCCAGGTCTCACCTTTTTGGTAACGCGGGTGGTTACCAGGTCAGAATACCCAGTTCCCCCGCTGGGCTCACGGTGAAGTCATACAGACATATGGATATATATATCACACAGATTCGTTGTATCGCTGCCTGGTCCGATAATTACCAGGAGCGATCAACAATCGATGGTAAACAATGCTGTAGTAGACTTGCTTTGCTGCATATCCGATAATTGGCCTCTACTTCTTATCCCTTTAGTATTTATCGTCCCAGTTTTAATAATGTTTCGATATACCGAGTGAGTAAAAAAAAACTGCAATAGGTAAATGAAAGACATATTTTAAGAACAAGAGATATCATGAACATGTATTTTATATATCTTTATAGATCATAGATTAACCTTTAAAATGGTGAAAGAATGAGGAAAATTGATCAAGGCGTTATAGAGATACAGTTATTTCAATAGATGGCTTAAAAACAGTTCTGTCCAACTATCATGCATATGTTTGAAGAGGACATAATCATGACATTATCTTTGTTTTCTCTTTTGTTTTTGTGTGCCCATGAAAAGGGTCGTTTGAGCTTGCATGGTGGCCATGAAAAGGGGCGTTTAATTGGGATTGTTGGCACTGAATTAAAGTGCCGTTTGGTTCTCTTGAAGTCTCACTGACGTCCTGCGTGTCCGTCGACGTTGCCTCCTTGAAGATTCACACATCTTTGAGCTTGTGTTTCCATTTTTCGAACTGCGCGTCTAACTTCTCCGGTACGTCGAACCTCCTTAAAGGTAACGGTGATGTGATTACGCAGCTGTTGAAGACTGGAAGGGGACCCTGTCTGTAGACTCTCTGCTTGATTGTACCACATTGATAAAAGTCCAGTGGAGAGAAATCTGGGCTTTTGCCTGGCCATTCAACTTGGTGTCCTATTCCAACCACACGATTGCCGAACAGCTCTTGTAGGCGGTTGCGTACGCATAGGGCACTGTGAGCAGGAGCAACATCTTGCATGTACCACACTCTGCGAAAAGCTCCATTCTGTTGTTGCTGAAAGGACTTGCGGAGACCTGGAACGATGTGGTTGTTGATGATATCTAAGAGAGCCTGGCTGTCAATAAAGCGTTGTAGAAAAACTGGGCTAATGATCGTTTGACGAGGCATGCTCATTTGGACAGAACTGTTTTCATACCATATTATTCAAATAAGGATATCTTTGCGACGCCTTTATCAATTTTCACCATACTTTCTCTGTTTGAAAGCTTAATTCACGACCTATATAGCAATTAGTATTATTTGTTCGAAATAACTTTTTTTACTTACAATATAGCGTCCATCTAATTATTGCAGTTTTTTGACTCGCACGGTAGGCCCTACTTGTATTTTAAATTGTACTTTCTTGTAACATTTTTCCAGCAAAATTAAGGGCAGCTATTTGTTTGAATTGTATAAAAAGCTTTCAACAAAAACTGAAACATTTAAAAGTACACATACATTTTGAAAGATTTATTAAAGATGATTTTTGTTTCAATTTTTAAAAAGTTTACTTGGTGACGCGGGTTGATATTATTTATAGTTTTTCTGAAGGTTTTCAATAATAATACATAGAAGACAATTGGAAGAAATCCTACTTGTGTTTAATTGGCCACTAGAACCAATCAAGATGGTGAGCCGATGAAGCCCTCATAGCAAAATGCTCATTTTTGTGTTTTACAGTACCATTGCAGTTGATGAGTTTACAAGGAAGCAGTTTGAAATCT
Source organism: Ophiothrix spiculata (assembly GCA_000969725.1). Taxonomy (NCBI): domain Eukaryota; kingdom Metazoa; phylum Echinodermata; class Ophiuroidea; order Amphilepidida; family Ophiotrichidae; genus Ophiothrix; species Ophiothrix spiculata. Next base: position 58,245 of record JXSR01S030657.1, on the reverse strand, counting down.
ACAAACAAGTACTCAAAGAAGGACACACAAAGGTAGGAGTTAATATAAACAAACAGACAAACAAACAAAAACAAACGAACAAATAAAAAGCAATGGAAGGGACATGACCAGCTTTTGTGGAAATCAGGGTGCCCATCTCTCGTTCAATTGGGGCAGATGACTCCAATTGTTTGCAGCATGAGGATTATCGCACATCCTTCATCGTGAGTCTGTTACTTTGCCCTGAGATAGGTAAGCCATAATTATGGCTTACTTATCTCAGAGTTTGCCAGCATTGAAAAATACTGGGGTCCATTTGGCACCTGGGTTAATGACCCAGGGGAGGGGTACTCAAATTTGTTTTGGTAGGGATGTGTATCTGCACCTATTCAAATACAATTTTTTTTAGGAAAAATGACCCACACCAAATCTTTCAACTTTTGAATCAAATTTATTCCAAAAAATCTCATGTTTTTGTCCAAACATAGAACACCTTTTCTATTTTTTTTAAAGAAATGCTCTAATTTGCACCAAATGGCACTTAAAGCAATACTATAAGATTTTGATCAAAAATGGTTTATAGTAAAAACAGCATAAAATGGAGGAATGTGACTAAAAGCGTTTTCAAGTGTATTTTGTGAAAAAAATTGTTTTGCCACCAAAAAATGGATAAAAAGCACATGCATGCTTTCCTATATTAATACATGTGGAATTAAATTCGGGATCCCGAATTTAATTCAACAAATGGCCATAACAGAAAAAGTAAGCATCTTTGAGCCAAATCGTTTTGAGGGTATTCATATCCACCAAAAACTAACCAAATAAGCCCAACAAATCAAAATCATGGGTGACAGGGGGCGCTTCATTTTTAACACTTTATAGTATTGCTTTAAGTTTTGAAAATTTTGAAAAGAAAACCCATCAAAATGCCATATTTTGCAAAGACGGATTGAAATACCATAGAACCTGATTTTGCCACCCAAATTTGCGGTATATCCCTTCCCATGACCCATTTGTACCTAAGTAGCCCCCCTAGGATTACGAGGTTAATGTCTTGCTCAAGGACACAACACAATAAAACTATCACTCAATGCCACAAAAATCCACCTATCTGTATACAAATTTTGATATTAAATTGGATGGATTGAGCATGATACAAAAAGATATTGGTCGAGCTATGAGTTTTATGAAATATCGTGCGAGACGCGCAGCGTCGAGCTCGATATTTCTAAAACTCATAGCGAGACCAATATCTTTGAGTATCATGCGAAAAAATCCATCCAATTTTATCATTATTATGTTCAAAATCTGATATTTTGCATCCTGTCCGATATCCCTGTCCGATTTTTTTGGAAATCGGACAGCTCAGAACATAATAATGACAAAAACGAGCAGCCCGATTTTTGGAAATCGGACAGCTCAGAACATAATAATGACAAAAACGAGCAGCCAGTTTCACTCAAATTAAGCAGATTTCTCGAAATACTAAAAAGGATGGGCCGATCTACACTTAAACATTGCGACTTAAACATGCGTTCGTGTGTTATACACCTTGATTCTGCATTCTGCATTGTATTTTGTACCACTTAGACTAAGAAATAAAATTTGTAGTTGCAAGGACTTAAACTCTAATGTAATAGTTACAAGTAAGTAAGGTAGATAACATTAAATTAAAATGAGGCAGAATGCTTGCATTTTTATGGTATACTGGATCGGTTGACTGAATCAGCTGAGATCTGTGATTTTTGCCGATCCCGAAGAAACTGGAATACCCGGAGGAAATCCACCACAACGAGAATGGAATCGGTAAACCAAATTCACTTACAACCACTGCAACCAACTGCAGGTGAAACGGAAGCATTGACAGTAGTTCATAAGCCCTCCTTGCCACAGGAGTAGTGTGCCATTCTGATACTAAACAGAAAAGGCAGGAGAAAAATCCATATGCCCTTGCCAGGAATTGAACCTGGGACCTGCTGCACTGAAACATTTTGTGATGTGAAGTTTCATCCTTTCGTATGTAGTCCAACTATTTTCGTATTGTTAATTTTCACTCCATGCAGCCGGTGACCCTAGCTCTTCTTAGGTCAGATTACATGTTACATTCCCAGTCTCCAAATGGTCCAGAAATTAAACAGGTTGAAATGAATACTATGGCTAGTAGCTTAGCAGGACTGAGCAAGAGACTAACACATCTACATAGGTAAGTCTTATCAATAATGTATCATGAGTGTACCATAACATTTTCCATCTGTCCGACGAAACTATATGGCCAATCAGGGAGATGCTTATATCTCTGGAAAGCTTAGGATCCCAGGATGAATAATATCTGACAACCAGCTTCTGCATTGTGGATATTGAACGCCTGAGGGCTTCATCAATGTCTTCCAATGAACCAATTTTGCCGGAATTTCGCTATTTCTGTATTGAAAAGGTTGTAACTTTAAGATGTGTCTGCAGCCTGTCTGACGAAATCAAAATATATGTTGGGGTTTTCTGTTTATATTTTGACAAAATAATATGTTTTGTACGGAAATATGAAATGACCAGCAAGTAGAATTCATTATTTATTGTTTTATGGCCTAATATTCACAAAAATGTACTATTTGGTCCTATGTTGAAGGATACACACAGTGGCAAATTGAGCAAATGTGACAACCTTACCATATGGAATCCTAGCGATTGCCCTTCCATTGAAAGATTCAGGGATTTTATTGCTTAATAGATTGATTTTCTTCATCATATCAACAAGTTTTTTTTCCTTGATCTTTATATGACAAAGCTGTCTGAATACCTATGATATCTATATCTTTGGGGAAGCTGGTTAGCGCAATGGTACTTCCCTCACTCCGCACCATTGAGTCCCGGGTTCGATTCCCAGCCCTGACGCTGTATGCGCATTTGGTTTTCAGTCCATGCTTGCTTCCGCAGGTTCTTCTCTGGGTATTATGGTGATCCTCCTGCATCTAAAAGTGATTAAAGAAAGATTGTGGACCCCAAAGGATATAAGCTTCAATAGAGGCTTTCTTGGGCTATCCTTTGTGATTTGCCTAAAGAATTCTTTATTTCTTTCTTCCATTCCATGACTACAATGTAGGTTTAGGGCTCTCCTAACTCCAAAAGGTTTTTAGTTTAAATCTTAGAAATCATGAAGATTTACAATATAAGAAGAGAGGAAAAATATGAGTGGGCGCAATCGATTTTTAAAGTGACAAGGATGTGCCTCGGCAAAGTGAAAAGTGCCTTCCAGGCAACTGGTACACACAAAAATTATCGGATCATTTGTACACAACATAGTGATTTAACAATATTGGTATAAAATTGGATCGATTGAGCCCATATTTATTGGTCGAGCTATGAGTTGCAAAAATATTGGGCGAGACGCAGTCGAGCCCAATATTTTAAAACTCATAGCGAGACCAATAAATATCGGGCGTAAATCATCCAATTTTATCATTATCATGTTTTGGATCCAATATTTTCCCACACTTGGACACCTCAAAGCATGATAATGGTTAAAACTGGTCAGCATGCGACACTTACTTTTTATGACGTATATTTCGGTGATACCCATCACCGTCCTCAACGGTCTAAATCTGAGTTCCAACAGATCCTCCTCTGAATCTCGCCGTAGATGACGTCCTAGATGACGGTATTTCCAGAAGAGAATCATACAGGCATGAGAATTTTCAGATAATTATCTGATTTCAGATATTTTTATCATCCAAATAGCTCAGAATTCAGATAATTTGAGGCTTAATTTAACCGTATTTGTAAATTTGACCAAATTCAAATTTTTTCGTGAAAAATCATTCTCATGCCTGATCATAAATTGATAAAAGTTCCCCCCCCCCAGTCTCTATTTAAGATGGATTCAAAGGAGGATCAGTTGGAACTCAGATTTAGACCGCTGATGAGGATGGTGATGGGTATCACCGAAATATACGTCATAAAAAGTAAGTGTTGTTGACCAGTTTTAACCAATATTGATGAATTATACCAACATGTAAAAGAACTTTCATTCGCGATACTGATTTATGTTACTGGAAATGTTTGTTACAGGGCAACTCTTACAGAACATAGCATTGATTACAAATCCAATGATCTTCCTGCCAACTCATCTGTAGACGGACTTGCAGAAGGATTGACAAAGGCGTGGGAACTCTATGGTAAACCAGAGTAAGTGTATAATGTAGGTATTCAAACACGCTACAAAGTTGTTCATCACCAATCAACAACTCTTCATCCGATGCATTGGTGTATTTTTATCACGCTTGGGTGGCTAAAGCCACACTCGTGGGATAAAAATATGCGGACGCATGGATACATCGTTGTTAATTGGCGTGGAACAACTCTGTAGCATGCTTGAATACCTTTCAAGAATGAAAATCTTCTTGAAAATGTATAAATTAAATTCTAAGGCCATCCCAGAAAGGTGTTTAGCTAAACCACGGTTTTAAGTATCCTCAACAGCACGGCTCATTGAACTGTTCCAATTGACAGCTGCAATGTTGCATATCATTCCTGGACAGTTGATGCTCAGTTAAACAATGGTTTAGCTAAACATCTTTCTGGAATACGGGCCTAAATGTTTTCAATTTAACAGAGATAGGCCCTACTCATCTCCATAAAAATATTTAGCAGAATCTGAAGCAAAAATCTAGTTATCAAATTAATAGATTGTTACTTGCTTTGTCATTTTGTACTGATGTCATTTAGTACCGTACTGCACCTCCGTGTACGCTGTGCCGTGCGTGACGCGTGATCATCATTAATTAACAACGGCGCATTCCCGTATAAGAAGATACGGTGAGTTGTTGAATATAATGTGATATACAGTCAAAATATGGCCGCATAATGTCGCAGCAGTTCGACGCAGCTGGTATCCAAATCAAGATACACAGAAGATATCGGCATTCATATGCTGACCGACTTTCCAAATGTGCCAGACACTTTCCGATCTTACTAATTCCTTGATTAAACACAGAAAAAATAAATATGCAAAAAAGAAATATGTCTATAACTTCTTACTTGTTTTTGTTCTTATTTTAGGTCTGTGTTGTTATTTGTAGTTAACGATGGTGAGAAAAATATATTTGATATCAGCCACCACATCTATAGGATAGCTGAATTAGATCACAGGGCAAAGGTCATTAGGAGAAGTCTGAAATACTTAGGAAAACATGCGACTCTCACTGATGATAGATGCCTAATGGTGTAAGTATGTTATAACTGAATTAGATCTCAGGTCAAAGGTTGTCAGAAGAAGTCTGAAATAATTAGGAAAACATGCAACTCTCACTGATGATAGATGCCTAATGGTGTAAGTATATGATATCTGAATTAGATCGAAAGTCAAAGGTTATCAGGATAAGTCTGAAATACTTAGGAAGACATGCAACATTCACTGATGACAAACGCTTAATGGTGTAAGTATATGATAACTGAATTAGATCACAGGTCAAAGGTCATCAGGAAAAATCTGAAATACTTGGGGAATACACGCAACACTGATGACAGATGCCCAATGGTATAAGTATATGATAACTGAATTATATTGAAGGTCAAAGGTCATCAGAAAAAGTCTGAAATACTTATAGGAAAACATGCAACTCTCACTGATGATAGACGCCTAATGGTGTAAGTACATAACTGAATTAGATCGCAGGTCAAAGGCCATCAGGAGAAGTCTGAAATGCTTAGGAAAACATGCAACTCTCACTGATGATAGACGCCTAATGGTGTAAGTATATGATAACTGAATTAGATCTCAGGTCAAAGGTCATTAGGAGAAGTCTGAAATACTTAGGAAAACATGCAACTCTCACTGATGATAGATGCCTAATGGTGTAAGTGTAACTGAATTAGATCGAGGGTCAAAGGTCATCAGAAGTCTGAAATACTTAGGAAGACATGCAACACTTACTGATGACAGACGCTTAATATGATAACTGAATTAGATTGCAGGTCAAAGGTCATCAGGAGAAGTCTGAAATACTTAGGAAAACATGCAACTCTCACTGATGACAGACGCCTAATGGTGTAAGTATATATGATAACTGAATTGTAGGTCAAAGGTCATCAGGAGAAATCTGAAATACTTCGAAAACCTGCAACACTTACTGATGACAGACGCCTAATGGTGTAAGATGATAACTGAATTAGATCCAAGGTCAAAGGTCATCCGGAGAAATCTGAAAACATGCAACTCTCACTGATGACAGACGCCTATTAAATGGTGTAAGTATATGATAACTGAATTAGATCGAAGGTCAAAGGTCATCAGGAGAAATCTGAAATACTTAGGAAAACATGCAACTCTCACTGATGACAGACGCCTAATGATGTAAGTAATATATGATAGCTGAATTAGATTACAGGTCAAAGGTCATCAAGAGAAATCTGAAATACTTGGGGAAACATGCAACACTCACTTATAACAGATGCCTAATGGTGTAAGTTTATGATAGTTGAATTAGATTACAGGTCAAAGGTCATCAAAAGTAATCTCAGATTGGTGCATGTTTTATGACAATGAAAAATCTGTAAACTATATCTTTTTATTTGTGGATTATTTATTTGAAAATTGTTGTTTTGTTTTATTCAGAGATGGAATGGAGGTTGCTGTTGTTTATTATCGCATGGGATATGTCCCTGAACACTTTCCCACAGAAAAGGTGCGTACCTATACTGTCAAAAAGGATAAATGTGTACTCCGGCAACTGAAGGGTACCATCCGGGGGGGGGAGGCTAATTAGTACAAAGGGGACGTGCCGCAAATTCGGATAGCAAAATCAGGCTTTCTGGTATTCCAATCGGTCCTTTTTCTTCGCAAATTGAGGTATTTTGATGGGTTTTCTTTTCAAAATTTTCGGCAGTTTGCGCCAAATTCTCAAACTGTTAGAAAATTTGGTCAAAAAAGAGCAAATTTGGACATAAAAAAATCAGATTTTTGATTACATTTGGCTCAAAATTTAGAAGGATTGGTCAATTTTTCATAAGAATTGGTAATTGTATGGGTTAATTTACCAAATTTCCCAGAGGCACGTCCCTACCCAAACCAAAATTGAGTACCCCTCCCCCCGGGGATACCATATGACTGAGAAAAGCAGTTATTGAGCTGGTCAAGTACTATTGCTGGTGCACAATCTGGTAGAAAAAATTAAACCTAGTTTCAGAGTGTCATTCGTGGTGGTCGTACGACCAGCGTGAGGTCAAAAATTAGTGCGTAAACTCAACCTTGTCACATCTGGAAAATTGTGTGGCAAGCACGACAAGCTGATATATCGATTACCCTGTCGTGATGGTCGCAACGACACAATATTTTTTGGAATAAAGTCACAGCTACTGCTGATATACCATAAAAAACCCAAGTTTAAGAATAAAATGAAAAATAAAAAAACGGCATTCTGCATAAATTTTCAAGTCGCTTTTGAGCTTTGGGACAAATTATTTTTTTTTATTTGGACTTAGCTGTTTCAAATACTGTTTTAAACAATTTTTTCTGATATAATTGAATGCAGTGTTCCTGCTAAGGATTTTGACTTTGCACCAAAGGGACATAAAAGAAAAAAAAATACAGTAGAAACTCATTATAACAAAATCTGATATAAGAAAAGCCCTGTTATAAAGTAGTCATTTTCCTGTACCATTTTACTAATTTCTTTTGTTTTTTATTGTTTTAAAAACCCTGATATAACTAAATTTTGGATATAAAGAAGTAATTTGTCTGTCCCCGGCAACTTTGTTATAATGATATTTGGACAAATTATTAAAACTACAAAAATGGGCTATCAGAACAATATCCAATAGTCACTATAGAAGTCATATGGGGCCCTTATTTAAAAAATATAATGTTCTGAATGTACACGACATGTTTAAACTCAACCTTGGAAGTTTCATGTACAAGCATCATACAAATCAACTTCCAAATACTTTCTCAGCTTATTTTACAAAACATGTTCAGACTCACAGCTATAATACAAGAAATGCTCAGGATTATAGTATTAATAAAACTAAGAAAATATTCTCTGATCGTGCTGTTCGTAATTCTGGACCAACCTTTTGGAACTCTCTGAGTAATGACATAAAAAGATGCAAAAACACTAAAGAATTAAGAAACAATCTAAAAATTTATCTATTGTCAAATTATAATTGACACTAAATTTCATACTAGTATACTTAAGCGGAGCATTTGTCTTGTTTTTGCTGTTTGTTTTGTCTTTTGCTGTTACTTGTTTAGTTGTACTTTTGTAACTTATTTTGTTTGCAGGGTATCATCACTTCAGGTCTTCCTGGCCTTTTGATGATGTCCTCAATATCACTTTGTTTTACCTTTTGATGTGTTTTTAATGAATGTATGTAATTTTGATATTGGAATAAAGATTTGATTGATTTGATTGATTGATTGATTGACTGTACATCTAGCCACATGTCCTTAAAAATCTGTGATCTAGCCATCTCAAAAATGAGAGTAATTGTGAATATAATCTGAATTAAACTGAAATAAATGAATGTTGTGTATATCCAAAACCCTATATTTTACTTTTTGTTTTGGGAACCCCTTGCGCCAACTTTTTTAGCTTCTGCACCAATTTTGCGACATACGGCCTTAGCGGGAACACTGATCTAATGCCAATGGTTACCGTTGTGGTTGGTTGATTGTGCTCTTTTAGTAAGGATCTTTCCTTTGCTGATACTCACATCAACAGTGTCACAAATAAGGTCTCTAAGCTCTCTGGCTTTATCATTTAGGTGTACCAAAACATGTCCTCTGCTGTACTTCTGAATCTCTTCAAGTCTCTTGTTTTACCACATCTTGTTTACTGTATTTGTGTTTGGGATATCACATTGATAGGTTGGACAGGGTTAAAAGGGAAATTACTCGGGTGGTATTTTATAGGAGATTGAGTTATGTACAGCGTCCACTAGTGGAGTATCTGCGACCCCTCCTCTATTAATCCTCTAGTGGAGTAATTGCGCATGTTGTGCTCGGATACCCCACTAGTGGAGTATTGGATGCCGTCATATTATTAGTTATTGGGTGAAGCGGAGGTATGTTATGGGAAATACTCGTGCTCGAAGTGTCACATCTAGGCGCTGCGCAGCTGAGGGCTTGCTGGAATCTTCTTTCTATAGAGGGTTTGAAAGTGATGTCATCGTACTCACAACACCATTTTTATGGGCCGGCAAATAATAAGTCCAGTCCAAGAAATGTTTAAATTCCTTGGTCCCATCACATTACAATTTTTTAGATACCAGATCACGATTAATGATGACAAGAATTTACAGTACCTTTATTTAGTTTAATGTTAAAGTCATGAATCTTCTTTATGTATCACAGTGGACTTTTACCATTGGGGCAACCCCGTGTACTGAAAGAATCCAACGTCCTATATACAGAAAGAAGGTTCTACATACTTGCCAACTGTCCCTCTTTTGGAGGGACATCCCTCTTTTGACCTAAACTAAATGCCGTAAAACGCCGTGATTTTAATAGGTGTCCCTCTTTTTCCAAATATCTCTACATAGTAATGTATAGGAAATTCAGAAATGTCCCTCTTTTTAAACATTTTCTCTCATTTGTCCCTCTTTCTGAAATTAGAATGTTGGCAAGTATGGTTCTAGCGCACCATGCGCTGAATTTTGCCGAAAGTCCTCTAGTGGATTTACCGCGACCTGTGCGCTGAAAGAATCCACCGTCCTATATTAAGAAAGAAGATTCTAGTGCACCATGGGCCGTTACTCCACTGGTGGAGTATCCGAGCACAACGTGCGCAAATATTCCACTAGAGGATTAATAGAGAGGGGGGGGGGGGGGGGGGGGGGGGAGATCGCAGATACTCCACTAGTGGACTTTGTATATACATGGGAGATCATTTGATGTTGAATGTAGGTTAGCTAGGTATGAAACTCATTTTACTGAAATTTGAGGATTCCTGTGAATGGTTTGTTACCTGCATCTAAAGGTATCAAGAAAATCTACCAGAAATCACAAGAAAACCTATCCTGAGATGGGATCAAAGGTTAGAATTATCAAAGTCAACTTCTGGCTTTTGTCAAAGAAAGGGGAATATATTGCTATAGGGTATGGTGTATGTATGTTGGAGTGGGGAATTATCACATTTTCATAATTTATGCAAAAAGTTGTTTTAATTGGCATGTTTTCTGAACAGAATAACTAACCTCTATGATATTCAGAAATAATGAAATTTTACAACATCGGTCACACTGTAGCAATAATAATAAAGCCTAATTATCAGTAGTGTTGATACATTGATGCCAGGGGTTAATTGAGGACCCTAGATCCAGAAGGGGGTTAAGTCACATTGAGTACAAACTGAGAAAATGGCACAAACATCATATCATTTGTGTTGCCTTGAATGGTATTGCTGTATCTCACAGTGACTTTTACACATGCGCTGATCATAAAACTACTACAAAACTTGTACAGAATGCAAAACTTGTACAGAATGTAGAAATGAGAATTCTGTAGCAGGAAATTGACACAACTCAATTTTCAAGATTTTGTGACTTAACCCCCTTTTAGTTCTAGGGTCCTCAATTTGTGTTGTATTATTTTTATTTCAATAACTTTATGACATTTCTTCTTAAAGTGGTTCTTGAACTTTTTCTGCAAGTGCAGTTTACACTTGACTTGCTTTTGCCTTGATGACATTTTTTCCAGGAGTGGAACTTCAAATTGATAACTGAGCTGTCGATAGCTGCCGTATGTCCTTCCATTGATTGGATCAGAACTGTCTCGTCCAGGAGTGCTGGAACGCTTTCTGGATTACTCCAAGAGGATTGCCAATATAGGGGTCAACATTTATTTTATGATTATGCTTTGATTTTTTCTATAGGAATGGAATTTTAAATTAATAACTGATCAATCGATAGCTGCCGTATGTCCTTCCATTGCTTGGCATCTTCCATTGATTGGAACTGTCTTGTCCAGGAGTGCTGGAACGCTTTCTGGATTACTCCAAGAGGATTGCCAATATAGGGGTCAACATTTATTTTATGATTGTGCTTTGATTTTTTCTACAGGAATGGAATTTTAAATTGATAGCTGAGCAGTCGATAGCTGCCGTTTGTCCTTCCATTGACTGGCATCTAGCAGGGACCAAGAAAGTACAGCAGGAGCTATCACGCCCAGGAGTACTGGAACGCTTTCTGGATGATCCGAAGATGATTGCCAATATACGGTCAACATTTGTTGGCCAGTATACGTTAGAGTTAGTAAGTATTTAAACTTAAGATATGAAACTGAATTTCTTAAAACAGTGGTGCCCAATAATGGTTCTTATAATTTAGTCCAAGAAATTTGAGAAAGAATGATATTCTTGGTAATTGCAAATGTGCATATGATGCATGGTTAGAAAACTCTAAGCCTAATAAGGCACATAGAAGCATATGTTACAGGGTATGTTAAAGACGCTAAACTTGGTTTCCCTTCAAGCGGCCCTGATTTGGTAATTTTCTGTTTAACTTGAAAAACAGCAATTTGAGAAAATCACGTTTGAAATTCAAAGATATCCTTGAACTGCCCTCTTTGAAGTTCAAATTGAAAATTATTTGCATTGAAATTCTCTTGAAAACATCAAATTAGCAAAAAACATTGCAGGAGTGAATAAGAAAAAAAGGGGGTCATTTTAGTATGTGACCATTAAAAAGGGGGAGTGAATAAGACAAAAGGGGGTCATTTAGTATCTGACCATAAAAATGGGTTATTGCATATTTGAACTTATTTAGCAGGAGGCCACAATAAAAAAGGGGTCATTGGGTACAAGTCAGTTAAAAAAGAGGGTCTACCCGGTCTTTTTCAGACAGAAGACAGCACATGCTTCCATGGGATAACTGATGTAGACAAACTTATTAACCCTTTGAACCCGATGAGCCGGTTTACCGGCTTTTAGGTCACGTGTCAAAAACTTGATTTGTCTGTCAACAGGCATGGGTAGTTACAATTTTTAATGGTCTTATTTATATCGAATGACATCAATAAAAATGACCCATCAGCCATGAATACATGGCTGATGGGTCATTTTGCTGTTATTTACTCGACAGGAATGAAAAATTCCTCATATTTTCGTTAACATGATCAAAATTTTCAACAAATGTGGCTTTTCCCACAGACAACAACGTAAATGTCAAATATGTTGGTCGGCACAAATAGTATCCTTTTGTGAATGCTGATTAATGGAACAATTCTACGACTGTAAAATGAAAAAGTAAAGCAAGTGAAATCAAAATCAAAGTAAGTTTAGGGGTGGTTATATTGTGTTTTTTAACATTCAGGTTGGCCAGGGTCAACAGTACAGATACTTGTGGAATGACCAGGGTTCAAAGGGTTAATCGCATTTTGTTTTCTTTTTTGCAGACAGAAGAAGGCAATCAGGCAGCTGCCATGGGGATAGCGAATCCAGATAAATATGTCATGAAACCACAAAGAGAAGGGGGAGGTATGTTATACAAATATTTACTGCTCATGAGGGCAATTGTGCAAAATATCTACCCACGGTCTCCAGTCACCAAGGGTAGATATTTTGCACAATTGCTCAAATAAAAAGCAGTAAATAGTTATTTTATATACCGTATAAAAATATTTTTGTCATTTGATAACTTGCGTAAACTCACTTGATAAATGTGCATACTGAGTTAAGCTTACCGTGCATGCTTAGCCTAGCCTAGGCCTAGCTCTTGCCAAATGCAAGCAGTGCTTGAGGATTTCTAACAGCTAGGTAAAAAGCGCTATATCATGCAGCCAATTCATCCATCAAATGTTTGAACTCATCCATCTGGTCAATTTTGTTTATTTCATGAAACTACGCTACGGCAAGACGAACATATCAGAACGTAAACAAACCTTCTCGGGCGTTATGTTTGTAAAAAAGCTGATATCGCCCTGCGGTGATGTCACGCCAGGGCAATATCACATTTTTATTGACAAAAAATGCCCAGCTATGATGTCAAGCAGGAAATATACCAAATATTTTTAACAGTCTAATGCAGTGTCAACCAATCAAATGACAAGAATGTTTTCATTCGGTATATAATAATGTACATAGCGGAAACTTGTTAATAAATAGCCTGGTAACATAATACTGTTAATGCCAATATTTTTGCGCTCAGTAATTTTTGCGCACAGGCCAATTATCATTTCGCACATTTTAATTTTTGCGCTTGTGATGTTTTTTACATGTGGCGGTATATGTACATGCATACCATTTTGCGATACATTTATTTTTGCGTAAAGCGAGCCGAGTAGCACGGAATATACCATTTGTACAGTATTCCTGTTAACCCTAATTTATCCATCCCATTTTGATGATTTTCTGTGTGAAAAATACCTCACTGCATTTAACCTTATATTCGAGTGATAAACTGATAATCAGTCAAGGCAAGTCATGTCATTGTACAGAGGAAGGACAAAGCTTTATTTTGAGATGGTCAAAAACAATGAGGTTGATGTAAAAATCATTACAAATCTGATTTTTTAATCTTTTGTAACAAGTTATGACTCTATGCTGAATAATTCATTCAAACCATCATACCCACTTTATAGAACGGATCTTCAGCTATAAATAGGTTTATGTGCTGCCAAAGGGTGCAGTTAGTTGTACTTTCTTGTGTCCGATTCAGAAACATTACATTAAATTAAAGTATTTATTACTACAGGAGAATTATAAAATGATACAACTCTTCTAATTGTCTATATGTAACCTGTCATATCGAAAGGTACCTTAATACCAGCATAGTAAATTACAAGATACAGGCCATTGAAGCTGAGCATAGTCAAAAATCACGTCCAAGGTCGAATTTCTAATTTCATCAGAAACGTTACCTTTGAAGTGTATTCTATCATATTAATCAGGTTCCAACATCCAAAACATCAGACAAATGTTTTAAAAACCGAGATAAAAATCCTTTCTCCATTCACGTTTAACCAGTACAGAAACTTTAAACTTGATTTTCTCAGAACTTTAGTTTTCGGAATCAGCCCGATACCTTTTACTTATTTGGATGTAACTTTGTAATCAAACATCCAATAACCAAAAGCAAGGTGTCATTTTAAAGCTTAAAATATAATCTTTCAGATGAGACCAAAAAATCAATTTTAATTTTGCCGACTTTAAGGTACCTTTCGATATGACGGGTCACATATAGCTAGGTACTGTATAAGTGGTATATTTCGCGCTTTTCATGCTCAATAAGCCTAGCTTGAAAATAAATGTACCTTGAAAAAAAGTATGTATATCGCTACACGTTAAAAAATTCATGAGTGCAAAATTTAAGATATGCGATATGATTAAAAATTAGCATGAATATATTCATGTTTAGGCCAAGTAACTAGGTACTGTATAAGTGGTATATTTCGCGCTTTTCATGCTCAATAAGCCTAGCTTGAAAATAAATGTACCTTGAAAAAAAGTATGTATATCGCTACACGTTAAAAAATTCATGAGTGCAAAATTTAAGATATGCGATATGATTAAAAATTAGCATGAATATATTCATGTTTAGGCCAAGTAAAATAATATACTAGTTTCTCGTCCTCGCGCGCATGCGTTTTGACGGCCGCATCATTTTTTTTTTTTTTTTTTTTTCCAAAATTTTCATTTTTTTTTTCAAAATTTTCATTTTTTTAATTAATTTTTTTCAAAATTTTCATTTTTTTTTTCAAAATGTTCATTATTTTTTCGAAATCCGATTTGGAAGCAAGTTGAAATAAAAATTCTGGCACTCTTTTGAAACAATTTTTTCATTGATTTTTGAAGACCACTGAGCTATCAACAATTTTTAAAATTAAAATTTGGATACAACTAACAATTTTGCAATGAATCCTAGACCTATCATCAATAATTTTTTGAAAATGTGAATAGCCTTTTGGAAGCAAAAACATTATCTGCTATGTCGGAAGAAAGTAATTCAAATTTTGGGAACGGTTGGCTGCCTTTTGGAAAAGACCGTCCGCCATCTTGGATCGACCATTTTTGAAAAAAAAAAAAACCTGCCCTCATCCTCCTTTTTTCAAAAAGTTAGGACGAGAAACTAGTTTTTTTTTTACTTGGCCTTACAGTACATTGAAGGATGCATCAATTTAATCATTAGCTAGCTATACTTGATATAACATTCCATTACCACCAAAAACAAGAGATTCCTGAATCCTTGAACAATTTTTTGTCCCAGTGATATAGACCTGGGACCTTTCAAAGTCAACAGTATGTGCTGGTCAGACTAGGAAGATTTGCTATTTTTGATGTTGTTTGACCACTCAATGCCATTTCTGATTGAAAAACACATGTTTTAAGAACGGGACGGGTTGGCGCAGCATTTCTGCCCTCGCCGTTCACCACTGCCGCCCGGGTTCGATTCCTAGTCGGACCTATAGTTGTATGTGAATTTGGTTGTCGATCCATACTTGTCCTCGCAGGTTTTCTCCAAGCACTTCAGTTTCCTCCTGCATCTCTCTCTCTCTCTTCCTTTAAAGCCTGGTTTCCCGCTGATCTGCAAGGTGCTGATATACAGGGTCGGCTACCTTTGTCTTCCTCCTCCACAGATGTCTGTCTTCTGCATCCTCATCTTTCACTTGGTAGTGGTCCATGTCCTGCTTTGCATTATCCTTCCATTGTTTCCTGGGTCTTCCTCTAGGTCGTTTTCCATCAATCTTAGTGTTCATCACTTTCTTAGCCGGGCCCTCATCCTCCATCCTCACTACATGTCCATACCATCTCATACGGATCTCTCTCTCACCTTCTCATTGATATCATTCATTCCTAACTCCTTCCTCACTCCTCTGTCTGTCCCTCAGTGTGACTCCTATTATCCTCCTTAACATCCTCATCTCTGTTGCTTCCAGAATTCTTTCCTCTTTCCTTCCCACTGTCCATGACTCTGCCCCGTACAGCAACACTGGACGAATGATGGTGTTGTATACCTTGACTTTCAGTCTCCTTGGCATCTTTTTGTCACCAATGACACCTGCTAGTTCTCTCCACTTCGCCCATGCTGCAGTTACTCTTGCTCTTACTGCTGCTGCTGTGCCTCCCTCTTCACTAAGAGTTACTCCTAGGTACTTGAATTTGTTCAACTGCTTCAGTTCTACACCATTTCTATCCTTGATTTGTGCAAAAAGTTGTTTCTCTCTTTGTGCTGACCATCACTTCTGTCTTAGATGTATTCACCTTCAGTCCTTTACCTTCCATCCCCTCTTGCCACCTACTCCATTTATCTTGCAACTCCTTCTCACTCTCTGCCATCAGTGCCAGGTCATCGGAAAATAATAATTCCCAGTTCTTCTTGAACCATCTTCTTCCTCAGGCACCAATACACCAGCTCTCTTGGGATGCGGTCATAAGCCTTTTCCAGGTCAACAAAGGTTCACTTCTTTCCATTATTCTGTCTTTCACACCACAGAGGCGTCCCTTTAATTTAATGCATATGCACTATTGGGATTAGCCTTGCCATCAGCTGAATGTTATAAAAAATTGCAAGTTTTGACATTTTTCTGTTACAAAAACCCAATAATTACTACCAAAATCTATGAAAAAGGCACACACACTTACTATGCTGTGCCCCTCCCTCTGTAGTAAACTAATTTGATGCTATCTTTTTTTCAAGGTAACAATATTTATGGTGATGACATAGCTATTAAGCTTCGTGAACTAGAGGGTCAACAAGAGAGGGCAGCGTTTATCTTGATGGAACGCATTGTACCAGTAGTCGTCAAAAATTACGAGTTACGTAGGGGATTGGATGTTGGCTTACATGATATGATCAGTGAGCTTGGGATTTATGGTGTTCTTGTTTGGTAAGCTTTGGAATTATATATTTATCAGGCCCGTCTGTGCCATTTTTTTTTTGAGTATGGATGCAAATTAGTTTCTCAATTTTTGTTTTCTAATGTAAGACCAATAAAAAGGTACACCTCAAAATTGCATTTTTAATTTTTTCAAAACTACCACTTAAGGGCACAGTCAACCCCTCATTTTCTGAAATATTTTACGCTTTGTAACTCAGCAACGGTCCAAAAAAACCATGTTCTTGGACCATCAATTTGTAAACAACCTAACTAAATTTTGAAAAAATAAAAGTTGGACCTCGGATGCTTTTTAGAATCTAG
>JXSR01S030656.1:9931-27229 GCA_000969725.1 Ophiothrix spiculata | reverse complement strand
CTCTTTATGCATGATAATTTTGCATGCTTTCAAATTTTGACATGCATGTGGTATGATGCATGCAACAAATGACATGCATGCACATCAGCTGCATACATGCGGAATTGAAGAACATGCATGTACATGCACAAAATATGCATGCACATGCATAAAACATGCATGCGCATGCATGTTTTAATGCGTGCATTTTCGTAAGGGATGACCCAAAATCGTGATGTATCGTGACATCAGCCCGCCCGAGAGAATGCCTCCCAAGGCCTATAATTTCTGCTAAATTCTGGCAGAGTCCTGATTGCCCATTGCGTGATCAATTTGACATGTGTGTCTCCACTAAAAAGCCAAAACATTTTCGCGTGCAAGAAGCTCTGAGCTGAGGCGCAATAGTCAAACTATTTTGACGGAAAACTTGGAACTGAGCAGTGGTAGGCTACAGTATGACAGTGTAAGCTATTTCATCTAACTTTGGCAATGTGAGGGGCATTATGTGACCATGGTGACTTGCATCTGCTGATTGAGGGGCCTCTCATATGTTCGTACATCGTGGCACATGTGCTCACGTACTCTCATGCCTGAAGCACGCATTGCGGGCGCATTACGCGATAAATGTGTCATGCTTAAGTTGTTGGCCTCTCAATCAGCACATATGCATGACATGCAAGTTACTTTCAACATTGCCGAAGTCTGATGAAAATTGAAATAAACTGTAGGCCTAGGCTACTTTACAAATAGAAGAAACCACCAGCGTTGGACGTAAGCTTGTTTTTATGCATAGCAAAATTAGCCGAAGATAATTATTTTGTGTTTTTGTTTGTATACTATTACTTCAGTGTAGTAATCTATGCCCTACTGCTAAACATTGATAAAATTGTATAGCAAATTGGTCAAAATGAGGAGCATTTTAGGCTAGGCCTACACCAGTTACGTCCAATGCTTGAAACTACTAAAATGTTTATTTTATGAAGAATGATTTATTGGGTGTAATCCCAAGTTGTAAACAAAAATAGAACACTGATTTCATTTTTTATTATATACAATGGAGTCATCAGTCCAAGGCACACATTCATGCAACATAAAATGTTACTGATTATTTCACTTTGATATCATGATATCGTCTGCACGCTTGCAAGTACCGCTGACGTACGACTGCACTGAAAGAAGTTAAACTTTATCAAAAGCTTAAACATTTATCTATCCTATAATGATCCAAAATGATCTCCATGTGAATTTACACTGAACTTCACGTTTTATATCGTATTTCGCTTACCAAATTTGGAATTCTGCACAAATTTGTTACTCCGTCATGTCCTTGTTACAACTGCACGGCGGGATGGTGAGTACGGCCAGTACGGAAATTGTAATGACCGCTGCACTTTGTTTTTTTAAATATCCTTACGCCGCAAAAATTTTGTTTTCATATGATATTATTTTTTTTTTCAAATCTAACTTAATCAGAAATTATTACCGATTGATGAATCTACCAAAATAAATGTTATTGAAACTGACAGTTTGTCATCTACTTTCTTGTAATTGTGGAACTACATTATGAAGTGTAGGCAAAAAAATGTGATACGTCCATGAGGAACCCTTTTCCACCGAAATAAAGGTTCTTTCTAGAACCCTTGACCACGGGGACCCCATTTTAACTGCGAGAACCCTTCATGAGACCACCGTGGAACCCCTAAGGGTTCTTTTGGCACACTGGTTCGCCAACGAACCCTTGTCAGTTTCAAGAGCCCTTGAAGAACCCTTTTTTCTAAGAGTGTAGATGCACTTGCTGTGTGGACTCATTTTAGTCCTTCACACACAAAGTAGCTGTAGTTATAAGTTCACATAGAACTATACTGTTCGGGTTAACATTGCAGGATTTCACTTTAGTTTGCACATAGATTGAAATTGATCCTACCGGGTCACATAAAAGGGCACTATTTGTAAAAACAGATGTAGCTCGTAGAAATCAATGCCAAACATTACTTTCCATCAGTGAGCACTTGAAAATGTGCAATGTGGTGAAAAATAGGTCTCGATTAAAATACATTATGCATAAGGGCCAAACCATAGTACGCCTCCAAACATCTTTGAATAGTACAGGCAGTGGCATCTGAATTTGTGGCAGGTTGATTTGTGGTGGTGGTGGTGGCTTTATTACTCCTGGTGCATGGTGTTGCCATTGGTCTGGTTAGCGTTGGCAAGTGTTGCTTCAGCTTCTTTGTTGGCTTTCCTGGCATGTTCCCTGCAAACCTCGCCAATGATTAGTTTTACATATACTGCAGGGGTCATCTTCTTGTACTGTTCGTGTTGTGGCCATTTACTGCTGATGTCTGTTGAAGAAGAAAAACAGTACAAGATACATCGGTGTTATTTAGATTCCCAAATATTCTGAAATTTGCAAGTTTAATATATCCACTGTCAGGCCAATCATGTGGTTTGGAACAAACTACCATTAATAGTTAAAAATCATTTTGTTAATAAAAGTACAATTTCAAAATTCCATCATTTTTGACAACAGACTAGACAGGATAGGATGATGGTGAAGATGCAGTCAGTCATCCAGTACTGGTACATGTACAAACTTTCTTTTTCAAACCAGGGGAATAAAAAAGAGGTCATAGCTAGTATAATTATGCCAAGTCGAATCACAAACAAGTAGGCTACCTGCTTTGATGATTGCTATTTCATCATTCACCATCATCGATGCTATCTTTATAAGTGATGGAATCGGGCTCTATTCCGATCCACATTGACTGATGCAAGCCAAATGGAATATGCTGCACTTGCACCT
This sequence comes from Ophiothrix spiculata, assembly GCA_000969725.1. Taxonomy (NCBI): domain Eukaryota; kingdom Metazoa; phylum Echinodermata; class Ophiuroidea; order Amphilepidida; family Ophiotrichidae; genus Ophiothrix; species Ophiothrix spiculata. The sequence continues at coordinate 24,450 of JXSR01S030656.1, read as the reverse complement.
TTTCCAGAGATCATAAGTAATTCTTGTCTATGACATTTTTTAAATGTAACTATATAGTTCTGCTCGCAGGTATTTTGTGCACGGCTAATTTTGAGTCATTCTTGTTTTAACTGTTGTAGTCATGGAAATTATAACGTGCATAAGGCAAAAAAGCGAAAGGTGCCTGTTTCCCTTTACCTGTGTTCATTCCTTTAAATGGTCTTAAATCATGCATAGTTTTTTCTATTACATATGCATAATAAATATAAATATTGATAAAAACAACAAATCCCTATAGTTAGGAAAGAAAAATTCCCAAAAATAAAAACTTACTGGTATCATTAGACCAAACCATGTAAACAAACAAACTTCAATTCAGATCCCCTTTGACTTCTGAATTATACTATAATTTTGCCAAGTTCAACATACAAATTGGGAAAAGGTGACCTTTGATCAGCTCGCAACGGTTCCATATGTGGCCTTTGATCAGCACGTAAATGTTGCATAGGTGTCAAAATAGTCAGTCAAAAGTCATGAGTTGTAGGGAATGGATCCAGTAGTATTGCTTTAGTCAACTTCGTGGGAAGTCTTAAAAAATAAAGAAATTCACATACCAATTACAGCATTTACTTTTGCTGCATCCAGTTGAGGAAGTGAAGATTTCCCTTGCTGCTGTTCATATGAATGTGTTGCCATACTCTCCTCCCCGAACATTTTGACGAGGAGAAGAGTGGTAGCCTTTGTGGTGCTGCCTTGTGCATTACCTCATCCATAAATGCAGGGGGTATGAGCTGTAAGAAAAACGAAAATAAGCACATAAACAAACACAATTATTATTTATCTGAAATCAAAAGGCAATTGAGAACATTAGCATAGGCCAATAATAATTAACTACATATTTAATGGTTGCCATACACAATATACTTTTTTAAATATCAATCTGATTAATAAGCTTTAATATGAGGCATACAGTTTAACTTAAAAACCTTGATCTTTTTCGTTTGGAAAAAATGTGTATTAGATCACTTGAGTGAAAATTATTCTGATGTACTTATGGTAGCTGCATCACATTCAGCAGCTTCAGCACCCATTCATTTAACTATACTACTTTTGCCATCACTTGTTCCTTTACCATGTCTCGTTCCTGAATAGTTGTGATCAGTGATAAATCTTAGCCATTGTCTTCCTTCCCAGGCCCTCTACTCTTGTATTGGCTGCTACAACCGTTGCTGAAACGGTAAAACATTGATGTGGCTAATCCTCTGTTTTGCGTCAAGTGTTTGGTGCTGGTCTGCTGAAACGTGTTAACCAGGTGGTAGTCATGAGTTACCATCACTGATTATGCTTTCCCGTACACTTTTCAAACATGTAGGACAATTATAATACATGACGGCTGGATGTAAAATTGCTGAGTCGTATGAATAGTAGGCACTGTTGACTTCTCTTTGATGTTCACATTTGAAATTCTCTGCAAAATCAAAAATGCCTACAATTTTGTCAGCCTTGAATTTTTGGATAAGTTCTTTTTCTGCTTCATTCTGCCAATCCTTTTGAAACAAATGTTCAGCTTATACTTCAGCTTCACTAAGTACTAAATCTATCATGGTTTTGAACAGGCTTCCTCTTTTTTCACCACCTGCATTCCTTTTTGAGTATAGCAAGCAATTTGTATTAACCTGTTCTCAACGGGTCCATGAAACTTCTTTATCATGTGCTACTGATGCCAGTATGCCCTTGATGTGGCCACATCCACAATCTTTACAAATCCATTTGATGCAGGCAAGGTCATTTTACTTGCAACCATCTTTTAAGGACACATTGTTTGACTTACAGGGTCATATCAATCTCTGAATGTATCAGGCTTGATGGCATTTACTGCCTTTACCATTAAATTAATGTACTCATAATATTAACATAGGCAACCAATATTTGCAAGAAGTTAAATATATTGGCTGCCTTACTTGACCTGTCGAAGACTATAAAACAGGGACCTACACTGCCTGGCTTATCTGCATTCTCCCTCATGTATTTATTTTACAACTTTGTACTAAATATTGTAAACTATATCCATTATGTATCTAGACTTTGATGTAATCTATGTTTTTTAGCTTTCTCAGCACTGAAGACACAAACTGCTGCTTCTTTGGGGTGTCACTGAGCCCATTCATCATGGCTTCCATTACTCCTGCATTTACAGGATCCATTCCAATATCTTGCTCTTGCTCTAGTTATCTTCTTCTTGCCAGTATAGCCTCTTTTACATATAGGTGTGTACTTTGCCCTTTGTTTCCCTTTATACTCAAAATTCCACTTTCCTCTCAGATCTTTCTGTTAGATACCAGTCCAGACTAAATGCTCAGTCAAGCGTACCCGCGCTTGATGCAGCAATTTTGTATCACTTCATGAAGCGTTGTAGATGTGAACCATCTATTACACAAAATTGATAGCTAGAGCAATTAAGCTGTCTGCACTAAAGGGTTACGTAAATAACTGTCACCCTTCTTATACGTTTATGAAGAGTTTGATTCATCCAGGTATTTCAACATTAAAATAATAGAATTAAATCTAGTCTTCTGGACTTTCATTTAATTGAGTGACGACCTTTCATGCCTAATCCAAGGCACATCCTCAAGCCTACTGGTTATCTGGTGGCTTCTGTGCAGTGACCTGTGACAAGCTATTGACGTCACAGGAAATGGAACATTTAAGACTCTTTAGTATCTTGTAGACAGAATTGGGATCCAACAAAAAGTTCAAGTTGTTGACAAGTAACGAGAACTAGAAAAAGCATCACTCATTGATAAACCACTATATCACAAACTTGTACCCTTGTGAGTCTGTACCAATTTTTTTCCGGCTTGACAAAGTACATAAGAAGTGATAATGAAACGATAACTGCATTTGATGTGTCAGCCCTATTTACCTGTGTACCACTTAAAGAGGCCGTTACTAATGTATGATAATTTTCAGTTAAAGATACCAGAGCGTACAAATCTAAGGACTGAACAAGTGTTTCAATTATTGGAACTATGTCTCAATACTACATATTTTGTTTACGATGTCAACGTTTACAAACAGTGCCATGGGCTCACCAGTTTCCCCAATCGTAGTGAATTTGTACATGGAACATTTTGAGTGTAAAGCCATTGTAACATATTCCGGAATTCCACCTACCCATTGGTTTTGCTATGTGGATGACACCTGGATCAAAATGAGAAAGTAGCAACTTCTATAAAGTGAATGAACACATCAAATTCACACAGGAGCATATTTCAGAGCGAAAACTTGCCTTCCTGGACTGTTCAGTTCCTGTACTAAGTGACGGACACTTTGAGACTTCAGTTTATAGAAAGGCAACGCACACAGATCAGTATTTGTTATTTGATTCAAATCACCCTTTGGTACACAAACTAGGTGTGATTTGGACTTTATTCCACAGAGTGGATACAATTTCCTCTACAGACAACAATAAGCGGAAAGAACATGATCCTCTAAGTCAGCCCTTGTGTCTGTGGATATAGAAATTGGACATTTCGCAAAGCATTGGAAAATTACATCCTTCTATTACTGAATCCCGTACAAGTAACACTTAGGAACAACCAACTTGCAGAAGAACATTACCATCCCATGTGTTTGGTCTGTCAGTGAAATTACACAGAATCTTCAGTGCACACTAGATCCCTGTCTCATTTAAACCTAAAAATACTTTGAGACAGAAGCTAGTTCACCCTTTAAGGACACGATCCCTACAGAGCAACATTGTTTATTCCAATTCATTGCAAGGATACAGGGTGCAATAAATTTTACATCAGCAAAACAAACTCTGAACAAATGCATGTATCAACACCGCAGACCTATAGCTCTGGTTGTGGTGATTCTGCTGTGTACCAACATTTGTATGCTACAAATAAACACATAAGGATGTTAATTGTTATATGTGACCCGTCATATCGAAAGGTACCTTAATACCGGCATAGTAAATTACTAGATACAGGCCATTGAAGCTGAGCATAGTCAAACATCACGTCCAAGGTCGAATTTCTAATTTCATCAGAAACGTTACCTTTGAAGTGTATTCTATCTTATTAATCAGGTTTCAACATCCAAAACACAAGACAAATGTTTTAAAAACCGAGGTAAAAATCCTTTCTCCATTCACGTTTAACCAGTACAGAAACTTTAAACTTGATTTTCTCAGAACTTTAGTTTTCGGAATCAACCCGATACCTTTTACCAATTTGGATGTAACTTTTTAATCAAACATCCAATAACCAAAGGCAAGGTGTCATTTTAAAGCTTAAAATATAATCTTTCAGATGAGACCAAAAAATCAATTTTAATTTTGCCGACCTTAAGGTACCTTTCGATATGACGGGTCACATATAATAGGTGTCAAGGAGGCCATTTATGTTAATTCTGAAAAGCCATTTTTCAACAAAGGAAGAGGACTTCGCCATAATCTAGCAGGGGCCTACAATTCTGTCTACAACAAGATATCAAAGAGACTTAAATGTTCCACTTTCTGTGACGTCAACAGTTTTTCACAGGTCACTGCACAGAAGCTGCTGGATGACCTGTAGGCTTAAGGTTGTGCCTCAGATGAGGCATGAAATGTTGTTACTCAATTAAATGGAGGTCCAGAAGACTAGATTTAAATTCTATTATTTTAATGGAACCCTTACAAATTTTTAAAAAGATTGACTGTTGTATTTTTTAGTCAGCACTTATCAAATTGCGACCATTTTCCATCAGTGCTGACAAATAAATAAGAGTAAGCAGTAAGAAGGGTAACAGTTACTAACTTGACCCTTTGGTGCCAACAGCTTAATTGCCCTCGCTATCAATTTTGTGTAATGGATGGTTTACATCTACAATGCTTCATGAAGCGATACGATGTCGCTGCATCAATCAATACAGCGGGTACGTTTGATTGAGCATTTAGAAATATATCTTTGATGTAGTCAGTGTCTGCATAGGGTTGATTGCATTTTTTGTGACAGTTAACATGCCGAGCATATTGAAGAACTGTCTATTGGTGGATGGACCATCTGTGATGACTGCTACGACTTTTAACCCTGCCTGCTCTGATACCCGGACAACCTTCCAAAATAGCATATCCCCAATATTTTATGTCCTTTAGTGCTTGTTGTTGGATAGTGGGCAATGCGAAATTCAAAATGCGAACATTTCGGCTACTGCACTTTCAAGGGCTCTCTATATTTCAATATTGATAACAAAGTGTGAATATGATTTTAATTTATTTATCCAGAATGATTCACAATGTAAAATGATTTTGTCTTGGTGGTTGTGAATTTTTTTATGGCCATTAGTTGTGTGTCATGAATGGAATGATCAGTGAGATTAAAGTGGTGTGCTATAGGGAGCAATTTGCCTGTGATGGTATTGTAGTTTTTTATGTCTTATCTTGTGTTGTTAGTCCTGGTATACAGTGAAGTGATAGTTTTTCTGACATATTGTTTGAGACAACGTTTACAGGTGATTAAATATATAAGCCAAGACTTTTTGCATTCTAACAATTTTTACAAACCCCACAGTAGTCAAGTTGGTGTCTGGCCGTTCTTCTGTATTGACTAAGTATTTAACTCCGCTGCTTACTTCGTGACTGATAACGTTTGTTGCATTTCCAACCTTCATCTTATCCAACATCCAAGCTATTTTCTTTGAATTTTCTTGTGTCACCTGCTGATTTAAATTTCTAATTTTGACTTCCTTCTTGATATATTACCCAAAATTGGCCTAAATAGGCAAAAAATGACACATTTTTTGTCAAAATGTGATGTAGAATGACTTTCTTTTAGCTTTATCCTGAGCAAAAGTGCTGATTATAATCTACACATCTTGCAACACATGATTCTGTACAGCAAGTATGGTGAGACTGCTCAGTCGTTCTTGAGTCATAGTGGCTCTGTGTGAATTTGTGATCAATTTGAGCTGGGCAAATGACCTTTCACCATTACAATTGGTGAATACAACCAGCTCATGTAATCATTGTAATTTATGGCCCTTCACAAAATTATCTAAGCTGTTTTGAATGATGAAAATAGTTTCTTTTTTCAAGGCCCTGACTTAACCAATGTGAGGGAAATATAACACTGTTAATAATAAGACAATGTTTATATGAGTTCACTACGAGATTTGACTAGCTGATTTTGTTGATTGTTGTAATATACTTTATTTATTTAAAAGAAAAAGGACAATTTTTGTGATTAAAAAAGGGGGCCAGCAATCATTTGTCAAGATTTCTGTCAATTTTCTTTACAAATTACGGTGGTAATAAACATCAGAAAATTCTGGAAATTAAGATAACATGTTAAAAAAACTATTGACCTCCTATTTTTCTATGTTATGATTACTAAATAGGACACAGAGTTTCAAAAACATCAAAAATGAGTTATAGAAATTTGCCCCTCTTTTTTTTTTCTTCCCTCATGATCAAGGCCCCCCCCTGTGGACCTCTGGCCCTGGGTTCGGGCTCAATGGGCCCATTTATAAATCCGCCTGAAAATGAAGATACCTTTCTAGGTCTGGGGGATGATGTAATTTACGGTTTGACACAGGGGCCCACATGCGCCACACATAGCTCTGTTGGTAATCTCCATGTTGCATGCAACTGCTTTCACATGAAGACCTGAATGATTGGGTAGAGTAATATTGCTGTATACCGAGTCACTACCTGCATCGTATTCTAACTTTGAAGTCAACGACATTTCATTAAGGGGGAGACAGCATATTCGCTCTTCTCACCTCATCACATCTATTTTGATTTTTAACTTGGTAAAGATGTCTTTCAAAACACCTGATTTGAGTTAATGTTTTCAAGCCTTCTTTGTAAGGTCCTCTCAGAAGGTGGTTGGTTTGCTACAGGAGTCAGAGACAGAATTGTCAGAAGGAAACAATATTGGCATGACATGGATCCCTGTGCCTGTTTGATATGTGATCTTAAGATCTTCCAGTAGTTGGATTGTTGGACAGGGTCATCTACGGTGTTGGCTCTTTCGTGGCCTATCCATGTGTTGTTTTTTGCTTCCTTTCACTGATGTATTTCTTCTTGCATTGAACATAGTCAGCCTAGAAACAACTAAATCCCTAAGTTTGACAGAATCATGAATATCCCAGCTTACATATGGGTCGGTTACCGTTTTCTTAATCTTTACAACTATATACTGTCTAAGTGTATTCACATCTTTTTGTTGCGGCAGGTTATCTGGCTTCTTTGCCTTCTGATTCTTGTTACAAGCTAATTTGTACACAGCAATTGGACGAGCTTCATGCATAACAACCTTCCTTGTTCTTCAATATCTTTCTTTAACCAACTGACTCTGGTCAAAATTGATTCATACCAGATTACATCACGTTCTAGACCTGGTTGGTGCATTAATGTACCTAGGCTTATACACATCAATCAGTGTTTGTCTAGATGTAGCTGGAGTCTTTCAAGGTTTCCTTCGAGCTCTTTCATCAGTTGAATAGCATCATGCATCTCTTTCTTTTGAGATGGATACCTTGGAATATAATGTTTGGCGCTCACTATTAGTAAGGGAGGAGGCAATTGTTAACAGTGTGACTGTACCTGCATCAAGAAAATTACTCCGGAGGGTAGGGGGCATTGTTCTTTGTTCTTTCCAATTTAGTAATTCGTAATAGGTGAGATTTTTCTAACCTTCGGACAGGTGAACTGTCAAGTTGGTAAACTTTTGAACTATCGGACTGTAATCTTATGATTTACCCATCTGTAACTTAGCTCACTATGTCAGTTAATGCTACAAAGGCACAGTTTTGTTGCAATCTGTATTCTTGCACTTGTTTATGCCGTTTCTGGTCTTAAACCAGCTGCCGCATTTGCATTTTCTTTTCTTTTGTTGCAAAGCAGATAAAATGACAGTAGACCCCTGGCCATGTTGTTGAAATACAAGTTTTCATCTTCGCAAGCCGCAGAATCAGCATTTACCTGTGCATGCAGATACTCTGACCCATGTTCCAAGAGAAGGCATGATGTGTGCCAATGTTCAGCACACTCCAAAACATGAACAATATAAGAATGAATTTAGTTTGATTAAGAAATGCAGAGGGAAACCAACAACCAAGAGACCAGCAGGCATTTGAGAGGTTATCTATCTCATCTCTGGTGAGAATTTGTGCCTCCATGAAAGAAAAAATGTACTTTAATCTAGAAAATAATTCAAAATAATTTGATCGGGAAATTCCAAGTTGGATGTGGTGCTGTGCCAGGAAGCCGCACACATCAACTACTATGGGCTGCATAAAAGGTTCATGCCTGTAACACTCTTTGGCAACTCTGTATTTTCTTACATAACTAATAACGTGCTAAACTAAAACACGGCATTTGGCCAATTCATTCTTTTAAACAGATCATCACCTCCACCCATCTGATTGGCCCGGAATGGTGTAACCACAAGATACCTGTTGGTGTATCCCTTGTCTCCTAATAAGCAGCAATCGGCCGGGAATTTCAATTCTGCTGCAGGTCCTGGTCCGACTCCTATCAATGGTAATTCTAAAAATTGGCCAGCATCATTCGTATGACATTGAAAGCCTGTCTGGAAATATCTGATGTTCAACGATAATCTGTGTGCTCAATGCGTGATATCCTCTATGTCCACTAAAATAATGTTGTTGATTTTCATATGGACGTTTAATTTCATGCAGTGTACCATCAATGCATCCAACCGCATATGGAAACATCTAGAAGGTGTTTTGCATTGACGTTCACTCTTGCGCTGTTGGCAGCCTGGCTGTTGGCCTTAAAATGTTTAAGGTGTTCATACATTACTGAAATGGTTGACCTTATCACCCTTGTCACTGTGGAATTAAAATTTCTTTGTTCAAATACGTTCAAAATTCTTATAGTTTAATGTTCAAAACAGTCCATCTTGAAATACTGATTGATGCATTAGTCATGTTGCAATTAATAAATGTTGGAGGAGTAGGCATAGTAGACTTGAGTTGTTCTTGACAATCAGTGAAAGCAACCCTAGCTGGTACAAACATACTATCGCTGCTTACAGCTCCTGTGTAGTATTATTAATTGCTGTAGTTGGTGTTGGTGATCTGACAATTTAGGCTGGTGCTTATTGTTGAGCTTGAGGTTGAGGTTGTGTAAAGGTAACTGGATGGAATTGAAGTGGTCTTTGCACCGGCATTGCTGCTGGTGCTAATCTATTTAAATAGGCTGGTGCTTTAAGGATGGTCTAGGTTGGTGTTGAGGGGAAGACCTCTGAAAAAAGGCTGAAGAGATTGAAGGCAATGCCATTGGTTGATGGTCATGTCTTAACATTATAGGGAAAAGGGTAGGTGCTTGTTTGTAAGTGCATATCTTCACAGGGGGTGCTGCCTTGTGTTCAAAGATATATCTTCACATGGGAGGAGGCAATTGATAATTCCAATGGGTAACCACCTGTATCCCTAATACCCTTTAACAGAATTCTGCCAATTGCCTTCCAGTCCATCCTACTAGAGTCAGGACGTAAATATGGAACTTGCTCATCTTCACCAACTGTCATTATTAACAAGAACGCTTTCCAGAATGCCGAGTAAGCCTCTCTAGAAAGCCCTTTAATCTTATCCATGTTTGAAGTTTCCAGGAAGTAGGAGTGGATCCGATCACTTGTGATCAAGCCATCAGCCAAGATGGTGAAAGCTAAAGAATGTGAGTGAATTTTCTTTGGATTTGTCAAACAAAAATGTAAACCATGTTTGAAGGATCTATAAAAGCTGCAACTTCAATTTCCATGTTAGTTCTTCCTTTTCTGATTCAATCTCAAAACAAGTTAAAAAACTTACCTTCATGTATTAAGTATAGCTTCTTAACTTCAGGGGTAATCTTGATTGGCATTGACTTTCTCAAAAGCTATCTTTCGTGGGAATATCTTCCTTTTTTCACACCTTAGATTGTTTTCAACTTGCTGTTTCCAAGACATAAGGCCCTTATCAAACCTGTGTTGCAGACTGTCAATTGATGTTGTTGACTTTCTGATGGTTGTAGTCCAGGCCAAGTTATCATGTAGAGTGTACAGAGGCTTGCTTGTAATAGTGTTACATTGAATTTTTAAGTGCTCCCATCAGAGAGAAAGTTTCTACAAAGGATTGGTAGAGTGTTTGCACTTCAATCAGTTGATCTTGACAATGTGTCCTGTTGTGCAGGGACTTCTTGATGATTCATTCCACAAAGCAAGGTCCATCTTGTCGGTTCCATTGTTTACAACCCAATTTATTGCTCAAGTCCTTAAGCTCTGTACTTTGGCACATGTGCTTGCGTCATTGCACTACAGTTACTTCTTCAATGGCTTTTTAAGATTGTGGCATAATGAACCCTTCACCTTGTATTGGTTAAGGAATCTGGAAAGTGATCGTGTCTAAAAAGCAGAGGATGATTTGTCTTTGGATAAATGTTTGATATAGTAGAATGAAGACGCCCGTACGAACTGTAATGGCCTTTCCTTTTTTATTGAAAGCATGCGGTCCAACTTTCTATAGGCCTTCTGCGGTCCAAAAATAAGAAGAAACATGTTATAATCAACACAATAAACTTGAGTTTCAAACCGATTCTGACATGCATTATGTACTTGATTTTCAAGATAAAAAAAAATAACCAAACAAATAAAATTCATCTGTCAATATGCAATTTTATTGCTTCCCAAAACAAATTAGAATTTGAAATCTAAATGACCATACATTATTTAAGACAAATAAAGCCAGGTTAATGTGGATCTACTCTTTGAAATTTTCTGCATTATGTATATCACAATTCATTATTTATTGTCTTTCAAAATCTGAAGAGTCATCTGACCATCAGATACAAGGTCTGTCACTTTTGGCTTTCTGTCTTTTCTTCTGTCCTATTTTTTTCTCTTCTTTTCTTGTATTTAGAGCAGTTGCCTGACAGAATAGTTTGTACAAGCCTTTTTGCTTCTTATTAACTCTTTGTGTACTATTTTCAAGGATTCTTATATTCCAGTCCTTTTGTTTTATAATACCCTGCATACAACACGATTTAACAAATTGAATAATCTGCCTCTTTTAGTAGCCTGCCCAAAGGGGATTGGGGCTGGGGCATATGCCCCCCAGTTTGGTGAGTCAGCTGGGAGAAAAGGCCCATTCAGGGGTCCTGACAATAAAAAAGATAGGAAACAAAGGGGATGAGAAAAAAAAAATAAAATGAAAAGAGAGAACAAGAAAGGGAAGAGAGAAATAGTTAGTAATGTTGTTAAAATTGTTTGAAAATTGCCTGTGTGCTTATGAGACCTTTTATGACATATGTTTTTGCTCGTCAGCTTTCAAAAAAAATTGGGTGTTCTTTTTTCATTTTAGTCTCATGTTATTTGGGGGAAACCGATGCTTGTGCCCCACCACTAAAAAATTCACGCTTAAAACCCTCACCATCACTAGAATACATTCGTATGCTTATATAGATGGGATAAGCCATTTTGAGGTCTGTGATCATTACTCTCTTTTACAATGACTGTATTCTGAGTTCACTGTTTGAGGTACATTGTTTGACCAATACATGTATATATATGACTGAAATAGCATACATTGTTCAAAAAATGTTACCAATGATATCTATCAAAATAGATGCTGAATGTACAATATTAAGTAATGTAAGAGCACAAGTTTTCCATTTTCTATAAGCATTTTTCTGTTTGTAAAGTTTTATCAGTTGTTCAACCCTTAGTAGTTGAATTTGGCTCTCAACAGTAATTGGCATTATGATTAAAAAATACTGTGAATTTTGTATTTGTGACATCCTGATCAAATATCATTGAAACTTCTGAGAAATTCTTCCAATAGAGATAGACGAATTTACAAAATTGAGAGGGAAAGTGCAACTAAAACCTGCACCAGAACTGTTCTTTAGCCAATTAAAAAAAACACCATTTTAATTCTATGTCAAAGTGGACTTGGGTTGATATTATATTCTTGTGTTCAACTGTGTTTGAGATATGAAACTAATAGAAATGTTTGAAACACAAAAGGACTCAATGATACTTGATTTTTTTTTGGTGAAAGTTTTATCTGATCTGTCGGGTTAAGATATCCTCTGTATAGAGTTGGCTGTAGGGATTGCTGTCTTGCTTTCTTTCAGCCTTGTGTAATACGAACCTTTAATATTTTCTTGTATTGCATGAACAAAGGTGATAACTAATAGCATTGTATTTTATTATGTTATTGTACTGTATTGTATTTTATCACTTGGGGGTCATTTCGGAACTCAATTGGTGATTGCATGCCTGTTCTGGGTGGTTCCAGGCAGTTGGCTATTGTTTATTCCGGTTCCCAGAACCAGCAGGCAACCGCCGGTTGAGTTTTGAAGTAGCCCCTTAATTGTTGACATAAATTCTTGTGAATCCCATTGGGCAAATATCCAAGTAATATATAACCGTACTGCGTGTTTTAAGTCTACAAATAACGTCAATCACGTACTTAAAGCATTATTGCTTGATGATGACTACGCGTGTTGTGTTTTGGCAAGTGAATGCTAAAGTCTCACATGCAAACGATGCAATATGGTTTATATCATGTTTGACAAATCTGTATTACTTGGTTGATTTTTGCTATTTGCGAAATTAAAAAATAAACAATTTGAATAAATTTATGATTAAAATATGCATATTTTTGTTATAGAAATAGTATTTGTACCTACATAAAATGATAAATTAGTCACCCCTGTTTGCTCTTATGCAATACGGAAGATGGCTAGAAATTAGTTATCATAGATTGTATCTGCATATCAACAACCCTGAGAATCAGATATTTCAGACCTGATGGTACTTACAAGATGAATGATCTAATATATAAGTTTATGTTAGATCATCCATCTGGAAAGGACCATTAGGCTTTAAATCTTTTTGTCAGGATTGCTGGTATGAGTGTATGGGAGGCACCTCATCAAAATATGTGTTTTGTGGCTCAGAATATTTAGAGATACAGGGCAATTACAGTTGTAAATTGTAAAGAAAGATTTATTAAAAATTTGTCATTGAAACTTCAAAAATGATTGATCAGTCTCATTTTACAGCCATAGGCCACCAGCATGTACCTTTCGATGTGGCATGCACATATATCCTTGTGGTGCTCAACCTTTGATGTATCAGAGTCCAGTTCTTAACTCTTTTTGAGTGAACCAACTTTTAAGTGAAGAGTTAAACATTGACTTAGTTGACCCAGACTAGTTAAATTTGATCCTTTGACAAAAACACTTTTGAGGAGATATCTATGATAATTCATGTCCTTGTTTTAATAATTTATGCTGAAATTATTCTCATTTAATTCATTCATCTGTTATAGAATATTTTTGTGAATATTAAAACTATTTTCCGGTAGGAGAACATTTTTGTTGATTGTGTGTGACTAATATTAGGCCAAATCACATCCCAATCATGTATCCATCTATACCAAGCCACCTGGGGGGGGGGGACTGCCTAGGCAGCGATTTCATGCCCATATAGGACCCCATCTATGACATACTATTTTGGTGGATTTTCTCATGTAAACTTTTGTAACCTTTGGGATCTTTAGGGTTAAATATTCTCAACCTTGTAAGTAACAAAAGTCTGCCCTAGTGTAAGGGCCAAACCATAGTCGGCCTTTAAAAAATTGCTACCAAACATTTTGTCTTGACGTCACCAAATATTTGTGATCAAATTTAAAGTATAAATCAGTAACAAACATTTGAGGCAATGTATGGCAATTCAACCCATGTGCAATTTAGCACAAAATTTTATTAGATCTCAACTCGATGTTGAAGTTATTTTATTTAAGGTTAATTGTCATTTTGAGGTCACGGACAAATGTTTGGCAGCGAAACTTTTGTTTGAAAGCCAAATATCTTTTGGCCCAAGACAATTCAAGCAAGGAATTTATCATTAATGCAAGAGATGAGTGCTATAAGGCTGTAACAACAATTCCACAGTCAAAATAATTTAAGACCTGATAGGTTTAAGACCTGATAGGTTTTTATTCCAAATGAATGATTTAAATCCCTTTTTTGAAACTACCATCAGTACCTAATTGTTTTGTCCAGATGAATAATGTAATGTGATCAATTCATCTTGAAAGAACCATCTGGCCTTCAATTCTCTTGATCTTTGGATTATTCCTAAGGCTTGACATCCAAAGACATTCGCTAGTCTGACAGACATTCGCTTGTGATATTCGCTCCAACGTATTCGCTCAAATTAAGAGTTAATGACTCTTAAAATGATTATAACATCAATTTAACCAATATGTAAGCATTGTAAATAAAAATTTCTTTTATATGAGATATAAAGTCAGAGCGAACATCATGAGCAAAAGTCTCTCGGGTGAACGAATGTCTTTGGACTCTAAGCCTAAGCAAATACCTCGATTAGATGTTCATGAATAAATTAAGATTTTGGTGGTTTATGTATTAATAATTTACTGTCAAGTTTTGGTACATATATATGATATGGTAAATTGACTATGCAGATAGTAAACAAACAGCATGATTTATACTAACAGAGACAGAGAGGGTGAAATAA
>JXSR01S030655.1:0-12322 GCA_000969725.1 Ophiothrix spiculata | reverse complement strand
AAACAAAAGAAAAATACGGCATTCTAATGTTTATGTTTTAGATTTTTGTTCACGATCTCAACGCTGCCTTGATAGCTCAGCGGTAGATCCCTTGCAATGCATGACTAACCCCTGCCATAATCCATGGTTCGAGTCCTCACAAAGGCAGTGGAAACTATTTATCTTTTCACGATTAAAAAATAGTTAGGATTCACATTTTCCTGAGCAGATGGAATTCTCTTTACATGTTTACCATTAATAATGTTTTACTCTTCGGCAAAAATGCATTCTTTTCCCGTTGCACTCGACCAGTGCAAATGGAAAATAAAAAATGCACTCTGTTCGTTAATGCACATATAGTTGACTACTGTATCCCCCTTGATGTTTATTATGCTTGTTTAATGATATTAGCGTTTATTATTGCTTTCTTACAGAAAAACAGATAGATCATCATGGATTCCGATTTTTCAGAGCGACAACTTCATCCGGAGAGATGGTTGCTAGACTCAACCCCTGGAGATGCGACAAACAACTCACACACTCCTATAACAGGTACGTGGTTCAGAGCCCGTCCGCATGGTCCGTAACCGACCAACCCGCCAAATCATGCAAATGGTCTTTTGTCACATTTATTTACAGACTTCCAACCAGACCTGTGACCAGGAAAGGGTCCATTTTTATGGATTTTTATGCAAAACCTTATCATAAAAACCATCCAAAAACCCATTTCACTTTTCGAAACCGATGAAATTTAGTTTTAAATCAACTAAAATACAGGATTAGGCCTACAATATATGCATGTGTTTATATAATTATTAGAATAGCGCCGTTAAATCACACATTGTCAATGAAAGGGAAAATTTCGGCAATCCTGCACCTGGTGACTCGACATTAAACGGAGCTATGATGGCAGAAATTAATAAATGGAGAGCCTTCAACTGCCTTCCATACATGATGGACTTTTGTCAGATTTATTTATCTGAATACATGAGGAAAATTGGAACATTCGGGAGAAAACCTGCGGAAGCAACTATGGACTTGCAAACAATAATGCCAGTCGAGCGAGCGGTGGCAAAGGGAGGGGGGATAGTCACATATCAAGTGGATACGAATGTAAGGCTCATGCACCGACAGGCTTGGACATTCCGAGAGTCTACCGCTTCAAAAAAATTAGGGGTTATTTGGTGAGAGCAAGATTTTTGTCATTCTACTACTATTCTACTATATATAGTAGTGCCAAAATGTGATTGCAAAGTGTCTGCATAATAGTGTTAACAGACCAGGCTGAAGCCTGTCTAAAAAAACTAATCACATGTATGTTATCCTGTTTGATTTCAGCAGCCTTTAATGCCGATGTCGATTTCTTAGGGCAGAGCAGTCCTTTTCTGACAAAGACGTTCAACTTTGATTCCAAACTTACCGTAAGTGAACTTTAACAACGTTCAACATTTTAGTGACTTAAATAATGCTACTTTACGTAGGGCACAGTATCTCGTAATAGTTGTTACCAAAGTCTTAGATATTTGAATTATATTAATGCATATCTTTTACCATATCATTCTAAATAAAATAAATACTGGGGATTTGTAGTGCTCTATGTCTCTCAGATTTGTAATACCACGCTGCCTCTGCACACTTTACAGGTGTTTGCTGACCACTGTGGCGGTGGCCCAAGTAAGCTCCATTCCACACCAAGCATCATTTCAGGTTCTGCGGCAACCTCTAGGGGCGCTGAACCTTGATCTGCCCACATACGCACCATCGCTGCCCGGATCAGCCCCCCCCCCCGGGTTTCCACGAGGCAATTAGCGGTTAGTTCCTCGTCCAAGGGAATTTCAAGCACACTCAACATAAATTTGGCACCAGCAGGGTTTGAACTCGGGACCTTCCGCACCGCAAGCAAGCGCCTAACCGGCTAACTTGACTGCTGCTTGAATGCTATGTCCCTTTTAGTTACAATAATCTAACACGGAACTAGTTGAAATAATGACTATGAACCATAAGAGTCATGAAAATCTTTGAGTCTTAGAATCAACTTTCTTTTGCATATTTAACCATAGAGCATATAGAAGTTTAAGTCTTTTGGTGCGGGGAGGGGTTACCATTTGTGATGAGGCTTTGACCCTTTTAGAGTCGCTGTCAACAAATATGCCCAACCCCATTTTTTCTGCTGTCTCCCAATGACCCATGATCACAGGCCTATTTCCTATTAACATCCGGGTTATGTGGACTGATCTCTAATCGATAAGACCTATTACGATATTACTCGGTATGTCTCAAGTGAGAGAACCTTTCAGGGATTTACAGACAATTAACATGTTTTTATTAAAAGTCTTTGAAAAAACAAACAAACAGAAAAAAATGAAAAGGTGCTTCATAAATAGTGTACATTTTAGTGACTTAAATAATGCTAATTTACGTAGGGCACAGTACAGTATCTCGTAATAGTTATTAAAAACAAATGATTTTATAATATATTGTTCAATTATAGGTTCCCGGAATGTAACCATCCAATGTCCAATTCGATGTATCTCAATATTTCGTTTTCAGAATGCTTTCTCTGATGATCCTGATTCTATGGAATGTTCCTCTTTAAGAGTTGGTACGTATAGTCGAAAATCTTGTTCCTCTTTACCTCAAATCGCATATTAGTATGAGATATGTTTGCGAAAGCCAGACAAATATTACTTGATTGCCCTGCCTGGCCAACGGTTTGGAGATTTTTGACAAACTATAATGACCAACGATCTGAACTAAATGCAAACATGGTCCTTGCAGTGTAGTCATAACCTATAAGGGTAATATGGTAGTAAAAATGTCAAATATGCTCCAAAGTGCAATGTAAGTTAATGCTCCAGGAATATACTTTAGTTGGCTTCGAACATTATGCTTGTTGGTCATCCTATGGGGGTAAAAATCTCCAAAATGCCTCTTGCAAGTATAAATTTAAAAAAGACATATATTATGTCAACCGATTTTCAAATTTTCTTTTTAAGTGATCCTATTTTCAATCTGAAACGCTATTAATAGCTGAATGTCAATGCAAGAGAGTAAACAAGTTCATATCCATTGTCTCCCAAAATAATACTTCTACAGGAGAAACATTTGTGCACCCCGAAACCCCCAAAACATCATTAAACTGAATTGATGATGGATTAAACTTCTGCACTACTGTAATTTACGTACCTTCAGAAGTACTTTCGGATGTGCTACATCCGTCCTCAGCTGATGTTGTTGCTGTGAAATTTCTCCGGGTGATGACGTCATAAGATGACAATGACGTCATGAAAACTTGAGAATGTTATTTCCACTTTTATATCATTAAACTGTTTTTGCATATGTAATCTTGCAGAGAGTTTTTCAAAAATGGAAGATCAGTACATAGAACATGAGAGAGCAGAACCTTTACGAGAATCCTTTCAAATGGTGACAGAAATCTTAAAAAATACATCTGATGTCAACCACCAACAGCCAGTGCTAGAGCAATTACAACCACTAAATCAGTCACAACCACAACCGCTTGCTCAACCACAACCATTACAACAACAACCATGTCCGACACAGGAACAAATACAACTAAATCAGCAGCAACAGCAGCTAAAGCAAATACTGCTTCATAGAAGCTTACAGCAACAGCAGCAACAACAACAACAGTACCAGCAGCAGCAACAGCAACAGCAGCAGCAGCAACAACAACAACAACAACAACAACAACAACAACAACAACAACAACAACAGCAGCAGTACCAGCAGCAGCAGCAGCAGCAGCAGCAGCAGCAGCAACAACAACAACATCAACAACAATTCCAACAACAACAACAGCAGCAGGATCAAAGAGTACAAAATATTGTTCAAATGCTGCAGCAACCTCTGCCTGATGGACAGATACAACATGCCAATATGCTAGCCAATCACCACGCTCAGCCGTCTACCACCATCGTTCCCCAACTGCCGAATCCCATAATTACTCAACTGCCGACTTCTACATTTGTATCTCAAAGTCAGAAACATACAACAACACACACGTCTCAAGCAGTTCAGAACTCTGTCGTATCTACTGGGAATGTCCCAAATGGGATGGTTGACCTAACCAGGACAGCATTGCCACAGCCTTATGCAAGAGGTGAGTAAGATTAGGATCTTCCATACATACAGACACGTAATCTAATCGGCAGTGTGGTTCAGATATCTGCACACAGTCTATTTTAGATCTCAACTAATCTTAAACATAGCCATGAACATAGCGATAATTCTTATCCACGCATTTTGTTATGTGTCTGGGTACTATATATCTATGATTTGAAAGCATCATATTGAATGTGTTCCAACCAGATGCCCACAATTTGACCTTGCTGTCTAGTTCAGATAACGGCAAGCTGTTTCCGATTAGTTTACGCGTCTCCCCGTACTTGTGGCTCCTTCGGTAAAAGAAGCGGTTACAGTTCTTAAACAACATGAATGCTAAAATATAAACAATCAAATCTATTTACCCGAATTGAAATGGAAATTAGGCTTAAGCTTAGGCTAGGCCAATAAATGAACCATCCATACCCAAGAGTTACATCACTGGAAGAAAATTGGGCGATTTGGAGGTGAATTTGACTAACGGTGATGAAGTATGCATCCCTACAAACGTTGGGCAAAACAGAAATAAAACTGTTGGGCATACATCCCTGCTGAAAATGTTTGGCAAAACTATTTGGGCAGAAACTTAAGTCCAACAGCTATATGTTAGGCAAATGCGATGCAACATATTTGCAACAGTGTGTGACATACGGTGCTTTTTTTTTTTAATTTGCCCAACAGTTGGTAGGGAAGCATATTTGCCCATTTTTTTCTCTGTGTTAAATACCGTATTACTTATCATTGCTTATGGCTCCTTTGGTAAAAGAAGCTGTTACAGTTCTTTGAAAAAGTATACTTTAGGTCCCATCAAAAACTATACCCTAAACCTAAATCCTATCCCTAACCCTAAATTAAACCTAACCCTAACCCTATCACTAACCCTAAACCCTAACCCTAAAATTCGGGACCTAAAGTACACTTGGTCCCAGTTCTTAAACCACATGAATGCTACAATATGAACACTCATATCAATTTAGCCGAATTGAAATGGAAATTAGGCTTACGCCTAGGCCATTAAATTAACCACCCATACGTGCATACCTAAGAGTTACATACGCCAATTGAAGCCGTTTGTTCTCCCATTCGAATGCTACAAATCAGGATGCAGACATGTAATGTATTCCTGGTATGTCACCACATGACATGTTAAAATGGATTGCAACAGTGATAACACAATTAACGATTGTTGAAAGGTTACAATTATTGGCACTGATTAAGCTGCAGCCTATAAATTTCAGTGTCATTCCATGTTCCTTGCCTTAAACTTTTGTACCGCTGATTTTGACATTTCACTGGTAATAAATCATCCAATATTCAGCCCACCCACTACTATGTGGTCTACTTTGAGGGCTGTGAAGGACACAATGATGCACTCAAGGCATATTCATGTCCTTCAACATATTCAAGGTATTGAAAATGGTAACTTAGTGGGCTGTGGACTAAATATTGGATGTTATTACCGGTGAAATTTCGAAATCAACGGAAATAATTGCACCGTTAAACACTTGTTGAAAATCTTTGTCAATATCACCTTCCATTTGAAATAGGCTTAAGGTTTAAAGTTTATAAGAGCCTGTTATATTGTTGTTAAAGTCCTTGTGTGCTTGTTATCACTTTTCAGCCTCCCCAGATTCAACAACAGAGACACCAGCCAAAAGAGGTCGAGGGAGACCACGGAAAAAGACATTACCAGTGGCACAATCAACAATAGCACCGATGCCATCCAGTTGTAGCCGTCGGCCAAATCATGACGTGCTGCCATTACCATCAGGTATTGCATCGCGTGTAATTGTATTGTTTAACCAATAGGAGATGTTGCACAACTCAAACGTCCTCGTTGTGTATCACGTTCGCATTGCATCGCGGGTAATTTTTTTTTACCCGCTACCGCAAAGACACCAGTTGCCAAAAGGGAGCTCCCTCATTGTGGGTTATGTTGTGCAGTCATTCTTAAACTTGTGGACTTTAGGTCTGATCACGTGATCAGTGGCTCCAATTAACGAGAACACACAAAGTATTATCCTGCTCAAATATCGATAAATCCTGACATCGTCCTTGATATGTACTACGCTTAATCAGGTACATGGTGTGCAGCACTCTTCATCGCGTGTTCTCGTTTTTGTCCACATATTATACGTTACACGTTACGTAAATTGGGGCCATGTTTTGAGCTCAGTGTCTTCTGTTACTGTGTGATATAATCCACTTGTTATGCTTCTTAAAAAATATCTCAACTCTCTTGGCTGTCGCACGACAAGCGTGGCTACGTAATTTTAAAGTCTTAAAATGCGCAATTTCGACTTTGTCCTAAACTTGGAGGAAAATCGCTGACCAGGGCAAGAGATTCTAGCGTACATATGGTAAAAGATAAATTTACGTAAATTTTGACGCAGGACTTATACAACTTATAAGAATAGCTTATCCCAAGCTATGCTTTAATGTTTATATTGTTAAACAATGTTTATTGCAGATTACGCTCTTCGTGTCAGAGTGTTCTACCGAAACATTAAAGTAAAAGACTTTGAGATTAGTACCCCACAAGGATGCATCATATATCACAACCGACCTGCCCATGGAGATCTGACGGGGGTTGAACAGGTCAATCTGCCACCGCTTACTACTGCTCCCTTTGATGCCCCAACGGTCTCAGAGAAGCAGCTCAGCTACACCAACAAGATCCTAAGTGTCATTGAAAAGGGG
Source organism: Ophiothrix spiculata (assembly GCA_000969725.1). NCBI lineage: Eukaryota > Metazoa > Echinodermata > Ophiuroidea > Amphilepidida > Ophiotrichidae > Ophiothrix > Ophiothrix spiculata. The sequence continues at coordinate 5,518 of JXSR01S030655.1, read as the reverse complement.
TAAGTATATAGTTCGACATAGTTAATACATGTTATACATGTATAAAGGTAAATGTAATTCAATGTTCCAATTTATGCTACTTCCTCCATTTGTTGGTCTAAACATACATAAAGCTGAATTCATATACTCAAAACGCAATGCGTTGCGTTTCCAACAATTTTCACCGCAAACGGCACCGCAAATGAATTCGTACTCAAAACGCAAACGGACTGCGGCAGCCGACAACATGAAAACGCAATGGAAAGTTGAGCTTTCCACAACTCGGTTTGCGGTGCCGCATTCGGTGTTGCGTTTTGATATCGATTGATCGGAACTCCTCAAATCTTTTACTGCACATGCTCGGTGCGTCGTGCGTTTGCGTCGAGTCTGAATTCAGCTTGATATATATATATATATATGACAATAAGGGGATCAATTAAGGAGAGCAATGCTCTGTAGCACGTACAACGACAGTCCCTGCATATCGCAGACAAACGTGAAAGGTCACTAACACACTAATTTTACGTCGTGTGCGTTTTCAAGACTAAGTACTAATATAAAAAATGTTTGGGGTCCGGTGATTTTTTACTGGATATACTGTGCTCTTAGGGAAAAACTTCTGTTCTAGGCAGGGTCCATTACACTCTTTGACTCCCCTTGAATAACGAGGTACGGATGACTTTGACTGCTTTAAGAGTAAATTTATTTAAGCTGAAAACTTTATGATCACTTAGTATGAAATCTTTATCTCTTTGAATAACAACTCTATCAATAGTGTCTATATGTATTTTTCTTCTGAAATTAGGGTCCGTATACGAGTTGACGAGAAGGGCAACGTGTATGCTACCAGGCATTGCCGCAGTAAGGTTTTCTGGTGGAGTACCATGAATTCATCAGATATAGCAGATGAAATGAAGCGGGATGCCACGGTGAAGATATTCAACAATGAAGAATTCAATGATAAGATGAGAGAATTTACCGCAATGGATTCCATCAAGTGTATAAAACCCGGGGTAGTACTCACGTTTGCACAGCGATGGAGTAAATTTGATACACATCTCAATGCTCATTTAGTATACGCTATTATAACACCACTGAAGGCTGAGAACTTGTTAACTTATTTGATGGAAGCTAAAGGAGAAACTCCAAAATCGCTGGATATGAGTCTTAACTCTGGAAACTTACTTGTGAGTGATGAACTTCCTCCATGCAGTAGCTAAAGTACTTATTATGCCAATTTTTGAGAGTTTACCAAACTTTATGTGGTACGGTCCAAGATGGCACTCTTTTTAATAATGCACGCTGTTCGTTATTCGAAGTTTTCTTAAATAATCCCATACATACGAGGCGAAACTTTACATAATCAACTCTATACGCTATGGAAGTAGTTACTAATTGTTAAATTTAGGATAATAAGCTTTAACACGTATGCCATTAGGTACATTTTGCCCCTATAAATTTAGCAACTCGGAGAAGATTTTATTTTCCTTTTTCATTTTTGTCCATAAACTGGAAAAATAGTGACAGGGATACAACTGTTTCTATAACAGATTATTGTAATAATGCTAGCTGTCGCTTCATTTAGATTCAAGAGAACAAAAACTAAAATAGAAATTATTCCCCATGTGTGATAAAAATACCTGCCATCTTTTTCTGGAAGCAGATCGCACGTGTTGAGTGATGTTCATAAATTATAACCTGTCACTTCCGCGGTGTATGCCTAAAGGTTGTGTGTTTGACATAAAGGCAATCTACACAGGAGTGCAAATCCAGATGAATGCGCATCTCCGAAAGCCGCTTTACAGTAGACTGTGGCTATCGGGCGTCAGATCCGGATCTGCTGTGCAGAACTCTGCGTACATGTATGCGTACGTGTAAGCGGTCTATGGAGATGCGGATCTCAGATCTGGATATTCGGAGATGCGCATGCATCTGGAACTGCACTCCGTGTAGATTGCCCCGTATAGTTCACCTTAACCCTGAAAATTTGTTTAGTATAATCTGATTTTATTTTGAACCCAACAGAACCTGAATGTATAAACCATTATCTGTACGTCAAGGGTCCAATATCTGATAAGTTTGAATGGTATGACCTATACTGTATGGGTCACATGACCCATGGTCGCAGTCAATTGATGCAATGGGGAATATCCTCTTAGAGCTCTGCTCTCAGAACCTATGAACACGTTAGAAGAGTTTGCACGACATCATTATGTGACACGTTCCAACAAGTCCGTGCTGACTTAATATACCATGGATTGTAATGTGCAGAATTGTTAAACACACTTGCCCGTATTCCAGAAAGGTGTCTAGCTAAACCACGGTTTAACTGAACTTCAACTGTCCAAGAATGATACGCACCATTGCAGCTTGCAAGTGGAACAGATCAATGAACCGTGCTGTTGAGGAGAATTAAAACCATGGTTTAATTTAAACTCCTTTCTAAAATACGGGCCACTATATTTGAGTCTGTGAATTTGCCCGTGAGTAAGGCCGAAACCATAGTGTGCCTCCAAACAAAATTTTCGCTACCAAACATTTTGCCGTGACGTTAAAATGACGAGAGACGCCAAACAAAATAACTTCAACACCGCGTTGAGACCAAATAAAATTTCGCGCTAGATTGCACATGTTATTGAATTGCCATATACATTGGACCAAATGTTTGTTACCCGTTCATACTTTAAGTTTGATGGCAAATATTTGGTGACGTCACAACCAAATGTTTGGTAGGGAAAATTTTGTTTGGAGGCCGACTATGGTTTCGGCCTTATGAACATCTTTCTTGCACCATCATCGGATTAAAATGTTTACTTTTTATTATTCAACTACGCTGTTCTTCCGGGATATTGCTAAAAGATCATTCTGCTTTGCTGTTAAAAAAATAAATAAAACACGTTTGTGGTGCACCCTGTCAAATACCAGTATGAAAATAGGAACAGGATAATGTCACTGTTGGCAAATGCAAGAATGGCCAATTCTTCAATGATGGCCATTTAATAGAAGAGATAACATACACGCCCTCATTGTTCAACCTGTTCCAGCCTACAGGTATTATAATTTTTGAAAACGGATAAAGGCAGCAAGTGGGTCGCTGATTACGGTTATTACCTGAAAATGCGCTTTATTCCGTGTGAGTGAAAGAGCCTATGTGATGTCGAGTACCAAATTCGTATCTAAAAAGGCAAAGTTCGCAAAGTCCTATAATAAATTCGTATGCGACTTGCTGCCCTTAACAAGATTCATAATTTTTACCTGAATCCTCAAATGAGCATGCGCTGTACTTACATTCTTGCGATTGTGGGTAGAACATTACCCGCAATGAACAATGAGGGCGTTTAAAATGTTCAACATCTGATTACCTCGTCGGTACGGTTGACCAATGGTCTGTGTTTTGTGCAAAATTTATGATACCGTATTGCATGATATTTCTGATACAAGGGTGAATGTTAGCGAAATGTTTCTTCTCAAGATATTTTGTGGTATTGCTTTTCTCAAGAGTGGTGAGCTTATTCTGTGCAATATAGCTTATATCCTGCATCATCGAAACTTGGAAAGTTTTGTACGGCTCGATCGATCGTGTAATAAATATCGCACTTCATGCGGTATACACTTTATCGATGAAATAACCCAGATGTATAAAATATATATTCGTGAAAAATAAACCTGTCGATGCTACGGTTGTGCAATATAGTGTGGCTCAGTGTTGTTGTTGTTGAAACTTGAATCAGACCATTTTCTTTTGCATACGGAATCAAATTGACATAGGCCTACATTTTTGGAAAAAAATTATGGGAAATCCCTTTCAATTATAATGGCTCAAGAAAAGTGTACACCTGGAATAGTATCCTTTTAAATCTATCCTTTTCTGCTTCTAGCTCAGGCATTGTCAGGTATGATCTGCACGTGAAGTCACATCATGATTTACTATGACAGCAATTTTGTCCCCGGCAGGGGCGTAACAGGTGTTGGTCGCCAGGGGGGGCAAAGCCCAAAAATTTCCCCCTGATGGAATTTGTCCCCCTCCCCCCCTGTAGCTAAAATTGTTATAAAATGTTGGAATTCGCGCGGAGCGCGAACAAAATTGTTGCAAAAGTATGGCGAATGGTAAATTTTATATTAAAAATAGACAAAATAACATGAAATTCGCGCGAAGCGTGAAAATTTTTTCACATTTTTCATCTTAATTATCAAAAAAGGGAACCTCTTCCCTTTTTTATCCTTTTTTCTTTCCCGTTTCTCTTTCTTCTTTTCCCCCTCTTTTTTCCTCTTTTTTCCTTTTTTTTCCCTTCTTTCTTTTCCCTTTTTCTTCCTCTTTTCTCTCCCTTTCCCTTCTTTTTCCTTCTATCCCTCCCCTTTATTTTCCCCCCTGGGTCCGCGAATTTTCCCCCTGAGAGCCTTCAGGGGGGCAACTTGCCCCCCCGGTTGTTACGCCAATGGTCCCCGGGGGGGGGGGCACTCAAGTATAATGTTGCAGGAATAGCGCGCGTGAACACAGTTTTAATTTTTCAAACCACCACCTAAAGGGTGGAGGGTTCTGAAGCCAAAATATACCGTTTTTCCCCTATTCACACTAATCGGGATTTATTGATAGGCCTACTGTTTTCACACTTTAAGGTTTGAAAAAGTAGGCCTACCCTATTTTTTGCAAATTGCCCCCAAATTGCTGTTTTTGATACCCTAAACGTTGTCACCTGATACACTTTTCACACCGTATTTCACCCTTTTCTTGGTCACGCTATGCATGCTATTATATAGGCCCTAACCAGTATTTTAATTGACATTATTGAAATCGAGAAAACAAGAAAAGGTCTAATTGTTTTTAGGGTGCTCATAACATAGACTTTAACATGGTCTGCCACATGCCCGTTAGTGGTCAAGGTGGGGCCATGGGACCCAACACCGAAAAAAGGCTTTTGCGAAAGAATTTCACGATGAAACTCTGGTCACAGTTAAATTACTCCAACAGAATCAAAAGTAAGAAAAACATCAAAAATTAGACGAATCGTTTCAAAACGCCCAAAACCAATTTGTCATTTTTTCCCTGCCAAAAATGTGAAAACTCACTTTCCAATGGATTTTATCAATACAATTTGGCTCATATATTGCAGTTGTTCGGTTACGATTTTATGGCCTAAACAAATTTGAAGAGCACCCTCGGGAAATGCTAATTAGATGGGTCGATTTGAATTTTTGCCACCAAGTGAAGCGTATGGTAAAGTGAGACAAATATTTAAAAGGGCGATGAAAAATTGCTTCGCCCTTTCACCACGTTTAGTCAAAATACTATGCTCAAAACGAGCACGGCAAGAACCGCGCTATACGTGATGCATCGTGACTGATTCCATACATATCTGCGTGTCACTTAGTCACGATGCATCATCGAGTATAAAATGATGCAATTCAAAAAAATCCCCCAGTACAGTAGCAACTAGCCATGGCAACTACCAATAATTGTGGGATGGTAAACTGAGTGGCGGCATCAGGGGAGGGGGGGGGGGATGTCTGACGACGGGTTACGACAAAAACATGACTGGTG
>JXSR01S030649.1:6554-30410 GCA_000969725.1 Ophiothrix spiculata | reverse complement strand
TTTTCAAGGTCAAATTGGTTTTAGCAACAGGATGACGTCACTGTTGCATAGCAGTTGATTAAAAATAGGGATATTTTACAAATGTTACATGGTTAGAATTAGGATAATCTTGATTTCGCTATTTTGATGACTATGGACAATGGGTTTGGGTAAATAATTCATGTTCTCCTATGCTAGGACTTGGACAATTTTAATTGGGACACACTGTACAATTTGTTTTAAGACTTTGCCCTTGTCCTATTTGTTTTGTTCATGAAATGGGCAACGTTGATAGCCTCGCATATAAACAGGGTAGAAAGACTATAATGAAGTACACGTTTGCCATTTGATAAGTAAATGTTCATGTTGTTAATGGAATCATAAATTGACACGAATCGAAAACGAATCCATATAATAGACCTTATAGCACAGGCATAGCAAAAATTATGTAAAGCAAAAGAATACGAAAGAAAATTGCTCTAATTAATAGAGGTATTGTTGTTGAATATTGTGTTATTCTCTGGTTGTTTGAATTGGTAATACCGCTTTCATACAACGTTGATACAGCGTTAAAAGCCTCACATTTATCTCGCTGTGAACCATTTTTCAAACCATGGTGATATCTATCATGCGGCAAAAATTGTGAAATTATTCATTATGGGATTTTGTTTACTTTAGCATTTCATATTAAAAAACATTCCTCAATTACAAGATTTCATTTTGCTTTAACGTATAGAGGGTTTGCATGACGCGATACGCACCATGCAAGCAACCGTTCTCGCCGCCATCTTGGTGGGGTCGGAGTAACTTGTAAACAAGATCAGACATCAAAATCAAATTAAACTAAATAAATATACTGTATATTCCTGTCATCATCAGTTGTGACCTGGTATCGTGATTAAAAGATTATAATATGACGGAGCTTTTTGTTTGCCGACCCATGAAAATGGTGTTGTGAGTACGGTGACGTCACGTGCAAACCGTCTATTGTTGCGTCATCTCAACTCTGTCGATTCCTCTTTTTCACCTCATCTCATTCCATCTCGCTGTGCATGTCATCTCCTCTTATCTTATCTAATCTTTTGTCTTTAATAATTATATTGATGTACTTTAATCATACGCAACCTCTACACAAATAAGTTGATGTAATTTAGTAAACTCATTTACATCTGTTCTCTGCAATCAAAAGCTGACTGCAATCTAACTATAATGGTTGTCGTTGCGAGTTTTAAATCGCCTTAGGGTAATGAAGTTCAAGGACATAATGTTGTCTCTCGTTCTCTTTGTACGAATAACAATTCCTAGTGCCAGTTCAGGGCAGTGTCTTTGCCTCGTGGGTAAGTTGCCTTTAGATTGATAGATATTAAATTCTATACAGGTATATATGATCTTATCGTACTTGATTCATAATATCTTACACCCTCCTACAAAGTTATCATGCTTTCATTAAAACCATCTGTTTTTGACTTGTTGAATGTTCGTTCCATTATCACGTCCGGACAAAACATCTGTTTATTTAAAAATCTGGTAGGGCTGTTTTTGACCCAAAATACGTTTTTTTGAAATATAACATGCAGACAGAAATCTTACCTAGCCATATGGCCTGGGCTGGCTTACAAGCCAGAATTTCAATTAGTACAGAAGTTTATACATCAAGTTTACTCACTAATGTCAGTTTTCATACATGCATAATAGATCATCTATTACTAGATTTCTTCTGAATTGACGTTTTTGTTATAAATGTTTATCCAAAAGTTTTTGTTTATGTGCTTACACTTTGGTATTTATTATTAAAGTGTAATTCAAATATACTGTATTTTTTCTTTTCTTTTTTCTTAATGGATTTTTTTTTTCAACTTTGCCTTAACTTTGTAGTGATTGTCTTCTACATTATCAGATCAAATTATAGACCAAAGCTGAACTAAAGTTATATTCATCCAGACAGGGGGTGGTTTACCTTTATTTGATAACTGTTATGCGATATATATATATATAAATAACCCTTGCCCTGAGGTGAAGCGATATTTACCTCATCTTAGGACAAAAACAGTGATGCTTCATTGTAAACCATGATAGCAAGCTCTTGTCTGGACACAGTTTTGGCCAAACAAAAGTAGCTTGTTATAGAATTCCCTTGTGGTTATTCGAAAAGTATATTATAGAACTGCGGGCTCATTCTATAACACTTACTTAGAAGAAATAGTATTATGTACACAACAATGTAAATTTACTCATCGGGAGTTAAAGAAATCAGCGTTAAGAGTAAAGCATGTTCAATTTCTCATCATGAGTTAAAAATAAAACATTGATAAATAAAGTACAGTCATCGAAGACACTATTATGAGGCTTCAACGATATATGTTAATATTTATTAAATCAATATCCTTGTTCATGTTTGTAAATTCCAGTTTGCTGATGTTGTTATTGCTGCTTTTTGTGTTTGTGAAATGTATAGCATTGATAACTTGATGACATATGCATTAGTAAAAGGACGCGAGAAATACAAAATTAACAATTTAAGGAAAAAAACGTTGACGCATTTTAAGCTATTTATATAATATGTTAAGTAATCTTATGTCCATTTTATGTCCAACATTTTTTATTGAACGGATAGCGTTGAAAGTCTCGATTATAAATGCAGATTGACAGTAATAAAGAACACGTTTACCATCAAATGACTAAATATTTACCGTTGTTAATAAAATGATAATTTTGCACAAATCATAAAGAAACCATAGACGGTATAGCACATCATATGGCAACTGTTAATAAAATATACAAATGTCATGAAATGGTATTTTATTACAATATTCACAAGCGATTTACGATATTATTACTGCATGAGTACATTTTGAGAATCCTGCATTATTTTTGTCAACATTTTAAACAAAGTCGATTATATATGTGATGGCTGACCCTGAAAAGGGGGACTTTGCGATAGAACACTTTTCGAGAAACTGATGAAAATAGGTGGCAAAAAATAAAGAAAATGATAAGAATTTCCAGCAGATTTTCTGTTGTAAAATTTGATCGCCTTGATCAATTTCACCAAGTAAGGTGTCATTTTCAAGCTTAGAAAATGCTGTAACAGATGAAATGATAAAATCAAATTGATATCATCCTCAAAGTTTCCCCTTTCTGGGTGAGCCATCACATATATTGTACATTGAAATTTTAGTTGTCTCTCAATCTTTTCAAATTAAAACCTATTAATAGATTTCGAAAATTGAGTACAATCATGAGCATTGCAATAAAAAATTAAATTAACTTTGATTGCACTCTGTACTTAAAATTCGCCCTTTTTGCTTCAAAATATGTCACATTTTACGTATTTGTACTATTTGCATTTTGATTAAAAGCATTATATTTTAGAAAGTATTACTACAGTCGTACTCGTTCTGAACTTAAAACATAACAACAATTTTGTATTAAATATTTTCCCTCGGGAATTTTTTTCATTTTGAGTTCTGTGTAATAACATTAGCATAACTATTGTAATCAAAAATAACACAATTATGATTGTTTAATGATTTGCCGGTATTTTGTAGATACAAGCATTTACTTGGATACACGCAAATGCATTTTAAGACCAGACGGTATGGTATATATTAATACATTTCAACATGAAACAAACATTTGGTTGTTGTTGTTGTTTTCTTGTAAAATGTCAGGCTTAAATAATTTCGTTAATTATTTGCATACGGTTTCAAATCAAATTAATTACAGGGCATTGTCTTCACAAATCAATTTGGCCAGCAAATAGTTAATTTTGACACATATCAGGTAAAATCGAATTACGTTTTAGTAGAATATACCTTCGTTAATGTCTCTTAATTAGATCGTTTCAAGGCAGGGTAATCTACTAATTATAATTGACGTGAATTTCTCACGCTCTTTTTAGAATAATTAGTTGTTTTAAAGCACTAGATCGTGATCAGAACTAAAGATGCATTCAATAATAATTGAAAAAGCAATGTCATATAAAAAAGCTGATTAAAGCCATTACAAATGATTATAAGCTTATTTACAAATGATTATAAGCTTATATAATTTGTTAAGTAATTAAATGTCTATTATTCATGTCCGAAATATTATGTTTACTAAATAACGTTAAAAGCCTCACAAACAGACATTATGTAGACTGACAGTAATGAAGAACACCTTTAACATCAAATGACGTGACTGTCCATCCCAAACAAGCCATAAATGCAGCAAACTTATTTTTTGGCTACAGGTGAAAATACATGTCAAGGTCGTTATTTGCAGAAACTGATTTTGACAGATTCAACGCATTTATCTCAGTTATACATTATACTCCCCGACAACCTTTGACGGAACATAACATGACTTCTGGAAATTGAGTGAAGTTCATTGAGGTGTCATTTTAATTCTTATAACATGGTCTCTTCAAATATCTATAAAAACTGAAAATCGCAAGAGGTTGTATTTACGGCTAGTTTGAGATAGACAGTCACAAATGTTCACATTGCTAATGAAATAATTATTTCACACAAATCATGGGAACACTATAGATACTATATTTATAACAAGAATTTGGCAACTGTTAATATTATTAAAATCTACAATTGCCGTGAAATGTACGTTATTATATACCGCATTAATAAATTTAACAGAGTTGATTGGATAAAACCCGATCACATGATTTCAAATAGTTTTAACCAGATTAATGAAAGCCCTAAATAGTACTTTTGAAAGTACTATATGACACTAAATAGTACTTTTGAAAGTACTATTTAGCACTTTTGGAAATACTATATAGCGCTTACTGCATTTACCTTATACGCGAAGCAGCTTTCACGCACGAATTTACGCACTCATTAAACTTATACGCGCAAGCAATTGCGCGCACTTATCAACGCACCCATTCCTTGTAAGCATTGTGTGAGTGCATTTTTTCAAATGTTTTATTTTACTAAATTTGATTTTTAGCACATGAAAATTACCGAAATTTATTAATGCAGTATATAAAACAAATATATACCGACTTTTTCAGATCTCTGGATTAAAACTATGATCCTTCAGTGACTAAAATTTTGCTATTTTACTTCGGGGCTGTGCCCCTCAGTAAAATAACAATTTTAGTCACTTCAGGCTCATAGTTTTAACCAGAGATCTTCAAGTCGGTATATATTTGTATACTATTCACAATAATTGTATTTGCTGTTTTTGTGACATGCGGAAAGTAATCGCATTGCGATATTATTCATCCATTAGTACGTTTTGCGAATCTTGCAATAATTGTGTCAAAATTGTATAAACAGACAATTATATTGTACATTGAAATATTGGTTTTCTTTCAGTCTTTTAACATTTTAATTTTAATTTTAAAAGACTGAAAGAAAATGAACATTTCAATGTATATAATTATTGTCTGTTTATACAATTTTGACAAAAACGTGGTGATCGAATGGAACGTGGGATTTCTCGTATTTGTGTTCTTATTAAAATCATCATTTTTTACGACTTAAATCTGATTTTCCATCTTGTAGTAGACATTTTCCTCTGATTGCTGTATTTCAAGTAAGAGAGTTTATCAAATTAGGTCTGAACATAATAACAGTTTTTATTAGGGTTTTGCAAGTAGTTTGAGTTTCAAGCTTGTCTTGGATAAACTCAAAGACAAAACGGTGTGGATTACAAACAAAAATTGAAAACAATCTTTCTGAATGATTTTACTTATGTAACTATCTTATCTGACAAATCAGCATATATCGAAAAGGAGGGGGTTATAGAATTTAAATTTAATCAAAACATGTACTTTTTAAGACAAACCGAGATCAAAATGATATGAAATGACCTTTCAGAAAAAGGTATGTTTCATTAAAAAAAATAAAAGCTTTTACAAGCCAAAAGCAATTACCGAAAAGCAGGGCTTAATATTGCACTCAAGCGTACATATATTTACGTCTTAAAAGAACTAGAAAGGAAATTGATACGCACAACGATAATTAAAGCACCTCTTACAAACATTATATTTTACTCTAAATTAAGGTCAGTAACGTGTTGTAAAGACACCGCAAAGGATGAATTCAACTTGGATGAAATTCATTGCGCGTTTTTCAAGGTCAAATTGGTTTTAGCAACAGGATGACGTCACTGTTGCATAGCAGTTGATTAAAAATAGGGATATTTTACAAATGTTACATGGTTAAAATTAGGATCATCTTGATATGGCTATTTTGATGATAATGGACAACGGGTTTTGGTAAATAATTTATGTTCTCCTATGCTAGTCTGGTTTTATTACAACTATAAATGTCAATCTAAATGATTCATTGACAAAACAAACCTGAATGTCAATTAATCATTTTGATTGATATGGTTGCAATAAAAATGATTCATTGACAAAACAAACCTGAATGTCAACGACATAACACAAATGAATAACAAAAATAGAATAAACACTTAAAAAGAACAAGGAATCGCCTAATATAGCATTTGAATCACAGAAACCATTATGGATATGATTTTTTCGAAAACATATATTTTTTTGTGCAATATGTCCCAAACTGCATTGAATATAAATTTTAAATTCAAAGATGATAACGAGAAAAATATGAGCTTACATTTGCTGTTAAAAATGCGTTTTTTTCCGGTTGAGCCTCATAGGATGAGAATGCTTACAGCACTTTCCTCTTTATTCATAAACCGTGTCTTGCACATATTAGGAAATACAATTGATAATTCACGACAACATAAAATTAAATTAATGACTTAGACTCCAAAAAGACACTCATTATTGATATAGAAGATTATAAACCACGGTTTAATCCCACACGACATGTGCTTGTCATTTTCAAAGACCTTTTTTAAATCTAATAATAATTCAGTTTATTTCCTACTGAATAATAAATTAACTATTTAAACTTGAATGTTGCATAATGTCTCATCAAGACCTACCAGTTTTGTTATCCCCTGGTAATAGCTTCACGAAGAATTTGTACAATCATAAGTTATATTGATTCATAAAAATAATTGCTGTTGTTGCTTTTTATGTTGTTGTTGATGATGTTGCTTGATGATGTTGCTGCCATTGCTGTTGTGATGTTATATTGTTAAGTTTCCTCCAAATGATAATAATAAAAACAATTGATTCCTCAGATTGTCAATAAAGATACTGTCCAAAACAATATATCGCAGTGTTTAAGTATGTAAATCGTATAACATGTATATTAGTTACGTCGTGTAAATTGTTTGATAAATTATCTGTAACATTGAAAATTATGATATTTCAAAGCTCTTTTATAAAAGGTTTATTTGAGAGCTCTAAAAGAAGGGGGCAAATAAGAATAGACTTATTTTATGATTGAAAGCAAATCCAAAGTATAATGTTGATACGAATAAATAAGCAAACATAGAAAGAAGAATAAAGTAAAAATAACTACAATCAAGATTTGTGTGTTTTTGAACCACTAATCAAAAATGTAATGAAGGAATGTTATAAATTATCAGTCACATGCAATCTCGCGGCAGTTATTGATCGAATCACTGATGTATCTTTGCAATCACGAATAAATAAGTTAATAAATAACGTAGTGCAAAGCAAACTCTCACGATATATTTTCATTGTCACCCTCTCAAATTTTCTGGATGAGGTTTCTGAACGTATTATGTTTATTCCCAGGAGATATAGTATTCTTTTAAAAAATAAAATTTAAAATGAATACCGGTTCTGACATAATAAGCATTTGTTATTGAGGTTAAATATGCTTAGCTTTTCTATTCGCAAAGCTTCAGTTCAACTGCACTGATGGCAGTGGTACAGGGGACGAATCAATCAATTTATGGCCTGTTGTAAAATATTATAAACATTAACACTCCGAATCGCAAGATAATTTCAAAAGTAAGTTATTTATAATAGTTTAAAAAAATGCAGCCATAAAATAATTTTATATACGGTATCAAATACCACGAGTCAAATGTCCTTCAAACTCTTCTATGTCCACGAAACTGATCTGACCCAAACTTCCACTTGAGGACACATATACCTTTTAAGGAAAGTAAATCAGTAATGAAATCGAAGTTCAATTGAGGTGTCTATAGATTTTAATTCAGGATCGCATATATCTAAAAGGTATCTATCAAATGTATTTTTCACCAAGCATTTCAAGATCATCTTGACCTTAATCCTTATTCATGATTGCGAAGTAAACATGCATTCAAAAATGAAAAAAAATATGTGATTATTTATGTTATGTTATTTAATTATTATTTATGTCCCACACAAAACAGTCTCACTCCAAATAAAATTTTCTGCTCGGATTAAGGGCATGCATTTCTATTTATTATGTAGTATCCCTTCCCCGGGTATTCAACTCAACGCAGTGGCAGCAGTAAAGTTTAAGTATGTAAATCGTATAACACGTATATTAGTTTCATCGCGTAAATTGATTTATAAAGTATTTGTAACATTGAAAAATATGATATTTCGGAAACCCTCAAAGAACGGGGGAAATAAGAAAACACTAATTGTTTGATTGAAATCAAATCCAAAGTATAATGTTGATACGAATAAGCAAACAAACATGAGAAAAAACTAATGTAAAAATAACTACAATCAAGATTTGTGTGTTTTTGAACCACTAATCAAAACTGTAATGAAGGAATGTTATAAATTATCAGTCACATGCAATCTCGCGGCAGTTATTGATCGAATCACTGATGTACCTTTGCAATCACGAATAAATAAGTTAATAAATAACGCAGTGCAAAGCAAACTCTCACGATCTATTTTTATTGTCATCTTCTCAAAATTTCTGGATGAGTTTTCTTAACGTATTATGTTTATTCCGAGGAGATATAATATTCTTTTAAAAAATAAATTTAAAATGAATACCGGTTCTGACATAATAAGCATTTTTTCTATTTGTTATTGAGGTTAAATATGCTTAGCTGTTCTATTCGCAAAGCTTCAATATTATTAAACTACACTGTTGGCAGTGGTACAGGGGACGAATCATTTTGATTAAATTAGCCTGTTGTAAAATATTACAAACATTAACACGCCGAATAAATTATTTATTATAGTATTTTAAAACCTAATCCATGAAATAATTTTAAACATCATGTTTAAAATGTCCTTCAAACTCTTCTATGTCCACAAGCTCATCTGAACCAAACTTCCACTTGAGGAAATACCTTTTGAGAAAAGTAAATCAATAATGAAATCGAAGTTCAATTGAGGTGTCTATAGATTTTAATTCAGGATCGCATATAACTAAAATGTGTTTTACATCAAGCATTTTAAGAACATCTAGACCTTTTTGCGAGGTAAACATGCATTCAAAAAAGAAGAAAATGTGATTATTTATGTTATGTTATTTAATTATTATTTATGTCCAACACAAAACAGTCTCACTCCAAATAAAATTTTCTGCTCGAATTTAGGGCATACAATTCTATTTATTGCGCAGTACCCCATCCCCGAGTATTCACTCAACGTAGTGGCAGCAGTTCTTTAGCATTCAGATATGTTCACTACTTAACAGCGCTCAAGCACTGACTGACTATATATGTTCAATTTCCATGCGGCAATTCCAAATTATATATTCCAAACTCTATGTGCAAAATGCCTGTTCGTTCTGTAGCTGACTTTCCCATTTCAATTATATAATGCACGTTTGTAATGTAGCTCTATGATCGGTCAGGAGTAATATTTATCAAGACTGCAGATGCGCGCGTCATAAAGTCAGTTCAATTGTTAACTCACCTGAAATCGAAAATGCAATAAAATTGTCTTTGTAAAAGCGCGGTAAGTGATATCAGTGCTTTGTTCAGCTGCTTTATGTTTTACCGTGTGTGTGTGTGTGCATAGATGACTGATGCTGTCTCATTATGCTTTTATTTTTTTCAGAATCTGATGGAATCCCGCTTAAGGTGGTAGCCATTCCAGTGAGTCTAACAGCGCTTGTACTTGTCGCAGCATTCGTGGCCGTATTCTGTGCTTTGCGTTACAAAGGACGTTCTGCACCTAAGGAAACATATACCGTTCAACGGAAATATTATTACGAGGCGGATTCTGATTCGGAAAACGAAATCATGAGTTTATCTGGTAGGGAACCACCCGGGAGTCCTAGGACCCCAAGGACATATAGTATAGGCTCCGCACCAACCAGCGGAGCAAGCAGTCCGTCAAAGCCAATGCCCAGTTCGAAGCCATTTACAAGACAGTCCACCGTCCCGCTGATTCCTACGCAGCGCTTACGCCAAGAAGCCTTCCGTCAACAACGACAGATGTCATTACAGTTAAACCTAGCCAATATTGAATTTTCTGTTAAAAATGTACATCGTAAAGAACAACCTACCCTTGGTAAAATTCGTCCTGAACTGTATCGCGATTCTTCACAAGATAGTCAAAAATCTGTCGAAAGCGAATGTGGACGTTTATTTTTCAGTCTCATTTACGACCATCCTTCAGAGAGCCTAACAGTACACGTGATAAGAGCTTCTAGTCTACCAGCGAAAGATTTCTCGGGAACTTCAGATCCCTATGTGAAAATATACCTCTATCCTGATCGTAAAAAGAAATTTCAAACCAAAGTTCATCGGAAAAATTGTAGTCCGGAATTTGATGAGAAATTTGCCTTTTCTGTTCCATATAAGGATTTAATTGATAAAACTTTGAAGTTTACGGTGTATGATTTCGATCGATTTTCAAGACATGATCTTATTGGGGAAGTTAATATAACCAATCTTGTGGAATTGGATCTCACCAAAGAAATACACTTTCAGGAGGATATACAGAAGGCTTCTAGTCAGGTAAGATGAGAAAGCTTTTTCTCCATTATTAGTCCTTGATTCTTTGGTAAATTTACTGTAAAAGTTAGTACTAAATGTATTGAGCAAAATGATAATTGCCCTTAATAAAGAAATAGGACGTCAAAATAGGGTAATAAATTTTATTTTTTTGATTATATTTATTTATTTAATTAATTTATTTATTTAATCTAGCAAATGAAAGGCATTTTTTTTGTTCAAAGCAGTTAGATTTATCTATTACAATTTACTCCACTTACAGTTCGATTTTAAATGTAGAGACGTATATCCTTGTACTCAATACATTGAGAATCTTTGTAGTGTAGGCTGCCTCAAATTAGGCGCTCAGCTCAATCCGTCGACTTGGTCTCATCATTGATAAATTGATCGAAGTGTTTGTGACTACTTTGGATTAAGCGCCTTAGAGATATATTTGTTGTCTTTTATATTAAACTAAAAACAGTATCTAATACATGTATGGCGCTACTGCGTTTTATTGCCACTAGAAAAGCGTCGACGCTGAGTGTTCGAAACTAGCCCCCAACCCTCAGAAATAAGCATGATGGCCACCAAAATTAACAAAAATCGATTGCGGCTGATGTACAGGACTTCCTTATGAGATACTATTAGCTTATATGTAGTTTTCTTCATTGTGATTCAAATTTTTAGCCATTTGATTCTAGCGTTGAGAGCGAGCGTCGACACTATGTTTTTACAACGTCCTAACATAGAAGTGAATTAAAGTGAAATTGACTTTGGACTTATACACAATGTTTTATACTTTACATACTTCGTCTTTGATTTTGTAAAAACAGCTGTTTTAGCTTGTTGATGAACTGATTGAATTGTTTAGTTGTTATCATCATGATCTAATTATTAACATTGTTAAAGGCGAGGCTCAAAACACGTGCAGGTGTTTTATTGTGTTTGTTTGTTTTAGTTTTGTTTGTTCACTTCGTTGATAGGGAATGATACATTAACATTAACAACCGTAATTTTAGCATAATAAATATATTCAATCAAGGATATTAGAATGGCATTTTTAAATGCCATTCTCTCTTAAAAGAGAGAAGTGCAAGGATTTTCTTGGAAGTTTAATACCTAAAATAATATTCATATATACGTAGCTTTGCCATCCTTAACATGTTACCTTTTTAATGATAGCATCAATATAAAAATATAAAATATGTGATCGTCCATCCCAAACAAGCCGTAAATGCAGCCTCATTTTCACTTTTTGAAATATTTGCAAATACCATGTTATAAGGATTAAAATGACAACTCAATTGAACTCCACTCAATTTCCAGAAGTCAAGTCATGGTCCGTCAAAGTTTGTTACTGAGTAAAAAAAAATATAACTGACGCGTTTAAAGATCAGTAAGTCCTATATTTTCTGTTGATTGTCTTTAAAATAGGCAGATTTATTTCATATTTCATTTTAATTTTTTTAAATGGAACTTTGCCGGTATTTTGTAGTATAAACACAAGGATTGTAAATCCGCAAAAAAATCAATTTTGGCAAATTACGACCTTGACATGTATTTTCGCATGTACCGAAAAAATGAAGTTTCTTGCATTTACGGCACATACGGGTTGTACAGCCACATATGTGTTCATGTTTTTTTATTTCTCTAACATCCACTATGTAAACGATATATTCCGCCTTAAACAACTCGCGGAATTTAAGTTATCTCTTTCAGAAAAAAAATGACCTTGCGCTTAATGAATGTGTCTCCAGAGAAATTTGTTGTTAATTTAGTGTGAGTCGAGATGTTTAATCTCTCGCAATTCACATTCATGATCTGTTCTGGTTATGTTTCTATCATGTACAACAGCATATTCAAACTCCAACAACATACCATATACACTATAATGCACTACCAGTAACAATAACAGTGTCACCAAAACAACACCATTCAGTATATTGACATGCGAGTAGTGCCTGTGTAAGAGATTCGTGTAAGAATATTTCTATGCTGAAATCACTGGAAATCTGATTACTGCCCCGGGGTTATTGCACAAAATAAATATTCATAAACTGATCATAACAGTCTATTTATTGGTCAATTTCTATCACAAGTGTAATTTATAGGAAAATATTGCTAACTAACATTCATTCACATTCAGAGTCTTTGTATAGCAGAGTGTTATAAAAAAAAAAGGCTTATCAATAAATGTGGCACACTATTATAGTTTTTGGGTATTGGTAAAAAACATACTAAAATGTGGGGAAATGGTTCCACAAGCAGTAATTCTGAAAAGATAGCTATCCGTACTTTATCTCCTATCAGGTATTATTATCTAATAACCACTATCTTTATTTAAAAGCACGTACTCATGACGTCATTCAATTGCTATAAACAGTGTTGCCTTGTTCACAACGCGAATTGAATTTCAGTTAGGTTGAATACATTTTGTTGTGTCCTTACAACACGTTTTTACCGTAAATCTTAACGTGAATACGTTTTGTTATATTAAAGGAACTAGCCTAGATTCCACTAAGAATGAAAAACTTATGGAAATAAATAAAGCTTAAAAGTGTAGTAAATAAAAAAGTACAAAAAATTACACAGAAATAACTCAAATTGAGAGATAATTAATTTAAAATATATCATTCATTCTGTGATGATGGTGTGACTATCCTGTGGTTTCTAAATCCTAATTTTGTACCTCAGATGGATTTACCAGATATAAGATTTAAAAAAAGCTCCTTTAGAAAATAATTTAATACATATTAAAATTGACACAATTTCATCAAATTAATTTGTTTACCCATCTCAGGTGCAGAAACAAGATCTTTTTAACATTTGAAACTAGAAACACTGTTTTCACAATATTTTTTGCGCAGGCGTCAAAAATTAAAGTTGGTAAAGAATTGCAATTTTCTCAAATATTCCTCAAAATCATGGAAAACTACTGGTAAGTTATATTACCTTAAACATGTTCTATTGAGTTATATAAAAAATATGTAGGTATAAATTAATGGGAAGAATCTAGACCAGTCCCTTTAAATGGGTATATGACAGAACACTGCTTGATAAATCTTTGGAAATTTAAAAGAAATGTATCCACTTATTAATTATCTAAATTTTGTTTTTCCCAAGTCTTTCTTGTTTTAACGGTATTATTTGTTAAACATTTGTTTAACGCTTGAACTGACAGTCCTACATATTTTAAAATGAACTAGCCCATATTCCACTTAGAATTAAAACATTATGGAAATGCTCTTAATTAAACTTAAAAAATGTATACAGTAAATTCCAAAACAGTAAAAACAGTAAACACATAAATAGCTCAAATTGAGAGAGAAATTATTTGCAACATATCATTCGTAGATGGTGGTGTGGCTATATTCAGTGTTTTCTAAATCCTTAATTTGTACCTTAAATGAAATCAAAGAAACAATTTCATCAAATATAATGTGTTTGACCATCACAGGTGTACAAAACCAAATATTATCAGGTTTGAAATTAGAAACAATATTTTCACACCGTTTATTTTCTCCGATGGAAGGATATGCAATTTTCTCCAATAGCCCTCAAATTTCAGGGAAAACTACTGGTACGTTATATTAATTACTTTAAATATGGCTCTAAGCATTACAATAACAAACGCTACATAAATACTGGAACAGGTTAAGGTAAATCAAATTAATATTACTAAACTTACATTGTTTGGAAAATGTCAACCACCTCTAAATTATTCCAGACTATGGGCCTGGTGAGTTAGAGGTAAAGGACACTTTAACTTGATTTTATACAAATCTTCACTGTCATGTTTAATCACACATGCATTATCACTCCCACAGTTTACACCAAGAAGTATCAAATGAACTTCACTTAACCATCCCGACATGTTTAACTGTTTAATATATGCGACCACATTAAAGTAACACAGTATATACTTTACTCTTAACTTCGGTGACATGGATCTTAACGCCGACGTAAATTGGTTATATGAAACATAATGTATGGATACCTTTAAAATGTATTTCGAATTTCAGTTGACTCACAAGGCAGCTTAATTGTTGTGATTTTGCCAGAGATATTCCAAATCAAAATTCTTACATTATTTGAGATTAGTTGATTTCGATTCGTTTCATGCGTCTTTCGATCTATTCACAATTTACAATTGTATTTAATTACACTTGACAAATAAAGAATAAAAATCGTCGACATGGATGCCCTAATATTTATGCTCTAATTGTGATTCCCTGTTCTTCAGTTACATAATTGCGTTGTTGCTCACCATTTTGCGTGACAAAACTGCTCTCAGCGAAAATTAATCTTGCCTCGTGTAAATCGAAATCGCGCTTATATGGGAAAACAATAAATTTTAATGACATGGAGGACAGTATAAGAAAAGAATAGCTCTTGATACAAAATGTCAGTTAACTAATTAAAGTCCAACGATCGTTTCTCTGTTTATTAAGTTTTTTTTTCATTGAAATAACTCTTTATCGCATTATCACAAGATGAAATGAAAGTAATTTGTCAATCGTGCTCTAATTTTAGGTAATATATATGTTGTTTATAAGTTATGTAACTTAGAATTTGTGAGTATTATGTCATATTTGTTATCAAATTTTTATTCAAATGTTCAATTTCGAAATAAAAATCATCATGATTTATAACTTAATGTTCGAAACTAAAATAATTGAAATTTTAGTTGTAACGATACCTTAAGCTACAATTATTTTAGGTAACATTAATATAGTCAGATCCCGTATTTTGATATAATTTCTAATTTTGAATCTATCTTTTAAGTCTTATACTAGCCAAGTGTTAATACCTTTCTATATGTGTCTTACACTCTTAGAAAGCCAGGATCAAATATGAGCTTATCCTGATTTTGGATCAAAAATATGATCCCAAAAAGGATCAGATTGATCGAAAAAGGATTAATTTGATCCGAAAAGGATCGGATGTGGTCCATTTCTAGATCATACCGTATTTTGATCCGGTGTAATGAATGGTACAGTCCTACCCATTTTATTGTCGTCCCCCCCCCCTCCGTTGACTTCAACGGAGTAAAGCGTTACCTTGATGTGTGATCGATACACGTACAAAGTACATACTATACAAATATATAGGTACCCGGACAATAAATGGGTAGGACTGTAGCATTCATGACACCGGAATCAGGATAAGCTCATATTTGATACTGTTCTGTTAGCGGCTTTTGAGGAGACTCAGACCATACACGACACGGTATGTTACAAATTGAACTGATCAATTGAATAAGGGCTACATGTAAAGTAAGAACCATAGTTGCATCTACACAACATAGTGTAAGATACAATGAATACAGAATTGCTTCGAAGATGAAAATGGTATGTCATAGTCAACATAAAATTGAAAACTGTTTTTTGATTTTTTTTTTAACAATCTGTACATAAACCTAAAAAATTGAATTTAAAAAAATTCTGCACTACTTTTTTTTTTACTTTTAATGAGTAAGAAGTCAAAGAAACGTCATTGTTTACAAATCTTCGACTCATATCTTCCATAATACATACGATATTACTCCCACAGTTTACACCAAGAGGTGTCAAATGAAACACACTTAACCATCTCCATAATTTTAATGTAATTCAATCTCATTGATGTTACTCTGTATAACCTGAATCATAACGCCCACGTGTTATATGAAACGAAGAATGTGTATAATTCTTCAAAAGATAGTTTGTGTTTCCATGGACCTCAGAAGTAATAATAATTACAGTATTTTGTTTTGTTTTGCTTTGCTTTTTCATGTTTTGTAAGGTAGTAGTTAAAAACATACATCCTTAATAGTGCTTTAATACTACTAGTCTGGAGATTCTTGTCAGATCCGATTTAACAGTTGATTTTTCTAATCCAAAGTAACCGAGAATAAATCTTTTTTAAATGTAAACTGAGTTGAAAAGGGGGAGGGGAAAATACAGTGGATTTGTCTAATCCGAAGTAACTTCAAGTTAGAATAAATATTTTTTTAAATGTAAACTGAGTTGAAAAGGGGGAGGGGGGAAATATAGGTAAAAATTCTTTATGGGCTGGACACGTGGCAACAAGAATAAATATCTTCGACGTGGATGCTTTAATATTCATGCTCTAATTGTGTGTTGTGTTCATCTTCCACGTAATTGCGTTGTAGCTTGCCAGTTTATGTCAGTATCTCCTGTCAACATTGTTATAAGGAAAAATTAATCTTAGCTCGTGGAGACTCACGCTTTTTTTATGGACACAATGAATATTGATAATATAGTCGGCACGGCATAATAAAGAGACTACTACGTCCTAACACGAGATGCCGATTAACAATTTAAGTGGGTCAGAGCAATGCTCTCCTTAGACAGGAAGTTCTCTTATATGTGACCCGTCATATCGAAAGGTACCTTAAGGTCGGCAAAATCAAAATTGATTTTTTTTGGTTTTATCTAAAAGCTGAGATTTTAAGCTTTAAAATGACACCTTGATTTTGGTCATTGGATGTTCGGTTGCGAAGTTACATCCAAATTGGTAAAAAGCATCGGGCTGATTCGGAAACCTATAGTTCTGAGAAAATCGAGTTTAAAGTTTTTGTACTTAGTAAATCTTGAATGGAGAGAGGATTTTTAGCTTGGTTTTTAATACATTTTTCTGATGTTTTGGATGTTGAAACCTGATTAATATGATAGAATACACTTCAATGGTAACCAATCTGATGAAATTAGAAATTTTTGACTATGATTAGCTTCAATGGCCCGTATCTCGTAATGTACTATGCCGGTATTAAGGTACCTTTCGATATGACGATCCACATATGAGACCCCCGGGGACCGCTCAAGATGACAATTGGTACTCGTGCTCATCATAAAAAATGGCGTAAAAGGGTCTGATTTTTTACCTCAGGTGGCGTCTACATTTTTGGAAATAAATTACGCCATTTAGGGTTCTAAATTCAGGCTACCTTTGCCGCCAAGTGTCACTTTTCACTTAGAGTTGCTCAACTGAGTTTTGTGCTGTTCATGTTTTGAATAAAAAAATTCTTAATACAAGAGAAAATAAATATTGTCTTCGTGTAAATGAATGAAAAACTTCAATTGTGTACTTTTTAACACCTAATTTGTTAGCAACTGGTCATTACAAACTCACGCCATTACGCCATTTGGGGTGTGATTTTCAAAATCTTCGCTGACCTTACGCCATTTAGGGGTGCAATTTGCTATCAACAATTATGCCATTTAGGGTCCAATTTACAGGTGCTCTGACAAGCATGGGTACAACTTTATTTTTGGAGTCTCCCTCCCTACGGGATGGGACCATCGAACACATGCCTGCAGGTATGTTGTTGGCCCTAGGTTAACTTTGTTTTATTTCATTTTCAAATAGAACATATTTTCAGCTTTAACATGATACTTGTTTCAAGTTCTTATGCAACTCAGAAATTACGATTTATCCAAGACATGACAAAACAGGATATGTAAAACCTAGAAATCTTGCATTTTCATTTTATGTACATTCCCCATTCATTTACTTGTTGAAAAATGCTACTTTTAAAATGATTCGGAGCTGAAATCATGACTGATATTTTGCACGATGTTCAAGAAAACTAAGAACATTTCAAATATGCAATAATCTCAAGTTTGTCAAAATGCAACTTTTACATGTATTTTGCCCTGTAGTCTAAATGAGAAATGCCAACTGTACTGGAGGTTCGTGGTGGACAGTCACTTATATATGTACATGTATTTCTATATGTCTACAAGATTTTACTTAAACCCAATATATTACTGACATCACTGATATCTGCTTCAACAAAACGGCCAGCTTTTAATGTTTCTTACCAAAACATTCATCTATTCGTCCATTTATCCGTCACACTATCCAACCTGTATTGTGTGAGTATATTGTATTACCACTTCATTTTAAATGGCATTAAATTGTATTAAAATTCATAAATAAAATATAAAGGTCAGCATATTTTCGTGAAACAGCTTATTCAAATGGGAACGTAGTTAATAAAATGTTGTCCAAACAAATGCTTTAGATATTGGAAATCTGTCTAATACTTTATGAACCATTTATATTGTTTGATTAAATCATATGGAAAGACGCTTTGTCAATCAATTAATGGATTTTTAAACTATCGCTGGTGTTTTGAAATAAGCATAAGGATTTTGAATCTGTAAAAAATTCAAATCTGGCGAATTACAACCTTGACATGGTTATTTCACCTGTAGCACAAAATGAAGTTTGCTGCATTTACGGCTCTTTTAAGATGGACAGTCACATATAGGTAGAGGTGTGAAATGTCATACCACAGGCTTTGTAACTCTGTGCGGGAATTCATATCATCTTACTCTAAAATGTGAAGTATTCACACGTTTAAATGCATCATAACTTAATTATGGATGTAATAGTTGGACAGTTCACAGAACCTTTATTTTCAAAAGTACTAAGCATAAAAGTGGATTTTTTCTGAACAATTAAATCTTCTACATCTTTGTCTTATGTACTTGTAAGAACAACAAGTTTTACAAAAATAACCTAGATTTCTTAACACTGATAGTAACAAACAGCAATATTAACTCTAAAAACATGTTGTTTGACGAAAAGACTTCATATTCAAAAGTATAAAATCCACGTTATTTGAGGGAATACCCTGGATTATTGTAATCGAGTGTTTGTAACATGAAGCTATTATAACCCTAACGAACAGACAGAGCTGCCGCGTCAAACGACATCTATGTCTTAAGAGACTGGTTGAATGTGATTTGTTTTCACGGCTCTTTGCAACTTAATACGTAAAAGGAATATCACCTTACATGGGATTAATGAGACGAATTCATGTTGCTTATGTTAAAACCGATATTCTGATGAACTGCAATACCTGCCTGAATTACCTTTGCTGTGTTATGCTCCACTAAGTAAAATTGAAAAAACTAATTTATTCTTGTTTTAAAGCAAATTAGTGCACGCGGATTTTTTTTCTCTACAAATAAGTTTGCATGTAATTTGAAATGCGCTTATTGCGTTCTTAAGGCAATTTTCGTGAGCTGAAATACATGTCATATTTTAGATTCACCTTCAAAGTGATTTGTTCATATTTCGATATTTTAATGATATAAATTTATCCTGTAATTACCAGACGATCAATGGAATTTGGATGTGTAATTAAAGTATCTACTAAATCTTATTTCAAACAATATTGTATTGGTGTTCTGTTTGTTTAAAATCTTGCTTACTGAAACGTTCTTGACAAAAAAAGGGGAAAAAGGTCCGAAAGTACAAAAAGGTATAAAGAAATCTTTTGAAACCGAATATAACTTACTAAAGCTAAGTTACACGTTAAAAACATTAAAATATCAAACACTTCTAAAAAACTGAAATTAGTTTTGGTTATTTGTTATTTTTAAAGGTCCCCTATTAGAAAACTTTTAAACCGCCTATTAGAATTACAATAACAAACGCTACTAAAATACTGGAATGGAATTAAGTTAAGATAAATCAAATTTATATTACTAAACTTACAATATTACTTTTCAACTTTGACTTTGGGCCTGGTGAGTTAGAGGTAAAGGACACTATAACTTGATTTTACACAAATCTTCACTGTCATGTTTATTCACACATGCGTTATCACTCCCACAGTTTACACCAAGAAGTATGAAATGAATTACACTTAACCATCCCGACATGTTTAACTGTTTAATATATGCAACCACATTAAAGTAACACAGTACTTTACTCCTAACTACGGTGACATGGATCTTAACGCCAACGTAAATCGGTTATTTGAAACGTAATGTAAGGATATCTTTGAAAGGTATTTCGAATTTCAGTTGGACTCACAATGCACATTACAGCTAAATTGTTGTGATTTTGCTATAGAGATATTCCAAATCAAAATTCTAACATTATTTGAGATAAGTTGATTTCGAAAGACATTTGTTTCATGCGTCCTCCGATCTATTCACATTTTACAATTACATTTAACTAAACTTGACAAATAAAGAATAAAAATCGTTGACATGGATGCCCTAATCTTTATGCTCTTATTGTGATTCCCTGCTCTTCAGTTACATAATTGCGTTGTTGCTCACCATTTTGCGTGACAAAACTGCTCTCAGCGAAAATTAATCTTGCCTCGTGTGAATCGTAATCACGCTCATATTGGGAGACAATAAATGTTGATGACATATAGGACAGTATAAGAAAAAATGACTCTGATACAAAATGTCAGGTATACTATTTAAAGTGTCACGATCGTTTTTCTGTTTATGAAGTTTACTTTTTCATTGAAATAACTCTTTATCGCATTATCACAAGACGAAATGAAAGTAATTTGTCAATCGTGCTCTAATAAGATTTTAGCTCATACAACTCAAGTTATGAAACTTAAAATTTGTAATTATTATGTCATGTTTATTATCAAAATGTTATTCAAATGTTCATTTTCGAAATAATAATTATTATGATCTATAATTAAACGTTCGGAACTAAAATAATTGAAGTTTTAGCTTTGTTGAATAGATTCTTAAGGACTGTTCATTAAACATGATATAAACAATTTCTTCATATCTAGTCCAAGTATCACACTTACATGTGGACGTTTCATCCGCTGACAGCAGACTTTCTCAACACTAATGACGAAGTGACGATCTTCTGTTCTAGACAATTGTTGATTGTTGCTTAGTAACAACGTTGCCAGATGATTTCTTAAGAAGATCGTCGAATGCGTGACGCACATTATATTGCCCCTCGTCCCTGTTTATGGTCTTTTCCTGTTTCCTGATCGCAATGGCCTCCTTGATCCAACGTTTATACCGATCACTCTCTCTGCCGATGTATTGTCCCAGTCAATAGTATGATTGTGATCTACAGCATGAAGTTTTAGCTGTATAGATTTACTTCTAAGTTTGCTTCAGTTGGCAAACATATTCCACTTGACAAACGTCAGATAAAGACTGATGCTGCATGGAACAAAGCAGCCCTGTCATTATAGTTTTTTTAGCTAAATCCTCGCCTATATTATTATCACTTCATTCTTCCAACTGTAAAACCACCAACCTCTGTGAATTTGAATTTGTTTATTATCTTATAATTATGCCAACTGGAACTGTTCTTTGGTTGGTAAAATATCAATATATTTAATCTTAACAAGAGAAAAGTGCCAAACTATGTGAATTAGACCTTGAAATTTGGTACTTATGTTGTCTACTTCTAAAATTCTTCCAAAATGTGCACCAATATGTTGATAATTTAGATATTTGGTGTGATTTTGATTCAAAATTTGGGCAAAATTCTTGAGTATTATTAGAATTTTAATGAAAAGCACTATAAGTTTCCAAGCAGACAAATAGAAGATATCCAGACAAAACCTGGCACATCATAGCTTTTGCAATAGGCACGTACATTTGGAACTTGACTTTTGGTGCCCCCCCCCCCCATTCAAAAATCCTGGCTACGCCACTATATGTGTCCTAAGCATAATAATGAAACATTTGACACCTGACACATGTTCCGTTTAGAAAATATAGAAGTACATGTGTCATGTGTCTTCATATAGTAACAACCACAGTTGCATCTACCATTGTCTACACAACGTAGTATAAGATACTTTAAAATACAGAATTGCTTCGAAGATTAAAATGATAAAACTCTTTGAGGTTATTGTATACAATTTGTACATGAAGCTGTAAAACTGAATTAAGAAAAGAGTGACTACTTTTTACTTTTAACAGTAAGAAGTCAAAGAAACGTCATTGTGTACAAATCTTCGACTCATATCTTCCATAATACATGAGTTATTACTCCCATATTTTCCACCAAGAGGTGTAAAATGAAACACACTTAACCATCTCCATTTAATGTAATTCAATCTCATTGAAGTTACTATGTATAACCTGAATCTTAACGCCCACGTGTTATGTGAAACGAAGAATGTGTATAATAATTATTCTTCAAAAGGTATTTCGTGTTTCTATGTGGACCTCAGAAGCGGGCTCAGAAGTAATAATAATTTCTGTATTTTGTTGTGTTTTGATTTTTCGTTTTATTTGTGAGGTTGTAGTTACAAACATACAATAATACTAGTCTGGAGGTTCTTGTCAGATCCGATTTAAAAGTGGATTTTTCTAATCCAAATATATCTTTTTAAAATGTAAAATGAGTTAGGGAGGGGGAAATACAGGTAAAACTTCTTTATGGGCTGGGCACATGGCAACAAGAATAATAATCTTCGACGTGGACGCTTTAATATTCTTGCTGTAATTGTGTTCCGTGTTCGTCTTCCACGTAATTGCGTTGTAGCTTGCCAGTTTATCAGTATCTCCTATCAACATTGTTATCACTAAAAATTAATCTTAGCTCGTGGAGATCCACGCTTGTTTATGGACACAATGAATATTGATAATATAGTCGGCAGGGCATAATAAAGAGAATACTAGGTCCTAACACGAGATGCCGATTAACAATTTAAGTGGGTCAGAGCAATGCTCTCTCTCTCTCTAGACAGGAAGTTCTCTTATATGGGACCAACCATCACATGTCTGCAGTTAAGTTGTTGGCCCCTGGTTAATTTTGTTTTATTTTAGGCCACATGAAAAATAACTTGTTGCTCGTCCGAAGGTTTCTCAAAATGTGAGGAGAGAGGGAGGTGATATAGAAATCTTGCTTTTAAGTTTTCATTTTATGTACACTCTAAAAAGTTGGGTAAAAGAAGGAACATGGTTGGCAGGTTGGGTTAAATTTTGATACAATATTGGATAGATTGAGTCCATATTTATTGGTCGAGCTATGAGTTGCAAAAATATTGGGCGAGACGCAGTCGAGCCCAATATTTTAAAACTCATAGCAAGACCAATAAAATAGGGCGTAAATCATCCAATATTGTCATTATCATGCGTACCGTCCGATATTATGATAATGCACAATATTGATATAAAATTGGATGGATTGAGCATGATACAAAAAGATATTGGTCGAGCTTTGAGTTTTACGAAATATCGTGCGAGACGCGCAGCGTCGAGCCCGATATTTCTAAAACTCATAGCGAGACCAATATCTTTGAGTATTATGCGAAAAAATCCATCCAATTTTATCATTATTATGTTCAAAATCTGATATTTTGTATTC
>JXSR01S030647.1:4022-19963 GCA_000969725.1 Ophiothrix spiculata | reverse complement strand
ATTTCTGTTATATTTATTTAAATTATATTATTTAACAAAATATATGGGCTATTTAGGAAGAGTTTGATGAAAAAAATTAGAGCAAAATGGGTTTGCAATCAGCCGCAGAGGTTCATGGGCCGACGTTGATCTCTTCTCTTGACCCAAGTGTAGCGCTAGACCCAAAATCATGCGAGTCCCATGGGACTTAAAGCATGTAAAAAATACAACAAAGTTCAGAATTTGGTGAGTCCGGGACTCAGATACTCAGCTTAGCGCAAACCTTGGTGTGACCCAGTCTTTAGTCTGTATACTCAAGGTGATGTGACCCAGTCTTCAGGTTTGAAACCCTTGACTTAAATTTAATACCACTTCAGAACTTACCGTGCATATATGATACAAACAACAAAGCCAAGAAGTGTAACCCAGTCTTTACTCTGTACACTCAAGGTGATGTGGCCCAGTCATCAGCTCTTATAGCTTACACCCTTGACTACTTTTTCTCTACCACCTCGCAACTTACCATGCATATATGATACAAATAACAAAGACGAGAAGAGTGACCCAATCCTCGGCCTGTACACCCAGTACGACAGTGTCATCAATCACAGTGGAATTTTGCTTGAAAATACCAGCAAAGCCAGGGTTGCAATCTATATTGTTGGGAAAAAAGAAAACCATATTATATAAAGATTCCAAAGTTAAGATTGACATGCACTGATGCAATTTGATTCCATTCAAGATTTTCAAATGTATGACAAGTTGATAAATCTTGCAGCCACCATATCTACATTGGATAAGATATTTAACTTAAGATTTAAAGAACGATCGCAGTGATAAGTTCCTACCTGTAGATTTTATTTATTTATTGTCAGTTAATAGATAAGAGTCTAAGGTTGAACCGATGCATCGTATCGGGCCCATATTACACCCTATCGGCAAAACATCGTATCGGTAAAATCACCTGTCTTTACCAATGAACTTTACCGATACACAGACCTTGGCCGCCTGGCACAGAGCTACTTAGTGTATAATCATTTCCGATCGGCACAACATTTACCAATTATGAAATAAAAATACTAGATATATTAGAAAAAAATCAAGAAAAATCACATTTGATACAAGCAAAAACAAAAAAATAAAACACTGTTAACGATAAACATGTACATAAAAATCACTTTATATTATGATTATTCCCGATATTTGACATTGAAACACGCACGGTAACCTCCAAGGTTTCACTCGGCATTATAATAATTGATGCATGACATACATGTATTATCGGGAATCCCAGGGAAATCCGTAACACAGCGCATGCACTTCGCCCATACGACGAGATCTGTGCAAGGCATTATGGGTAAAAAACATCAAAATTATTTCTAGAAACTAAGTCTTATATTTCTATAAAACTTGCTCAAAAAGAAAAATTTGTAGAAAACTATGAAATTGCTGGGATTGATTAATCTTAATTATAATTAAGTGTGTTTATTTTATCAAGTTTAGACGATTTTATTACGGGTAGATTTTTCTTCCTCACAAAAAAATAATATTAATTTTCAAACACACATAAAAAATGGCGCCGACCATGATAACGTAAAGTCTTAAGTGAGCAATTTTTGATGCACAAAATAGCATGATTTTAGGGTCAACTTTTAAAATTTTCACAAAAATGAGGGGAACACATCCCCCTCAGACTTCCCGACCAGCACTCAAAATTTCCTGGCGACAACCAATGCACTAAAACATCGGTAACAAATATCGTATCGGCAAGGTGACAGATATAAAACATCAGCATATCGTATCGGAAAGGAAATGGAGCCATCGGTTCAAGCTTATAAAGAGTCTAAACTTCAAAATTCAATAAAAAATGGGGGTCACAGACCATCTAAGCGCGCTATGACGTCATATATTATGACATCATTTTCCTTTTAATGGACGGTAACTTGAAAACTTGAGCGTAAGATTACTTTATGTAATTAACTTTTTGTATCTGTTCAATGATGTACAACTGAATTTCAACATTTCCGGTGATGAAAATTGTTTTTTAGATTTTACCCCATGTAATTTCATCTCACGATATCTATTTAAAACAGTCGGTGACCCCATATTTTTTTTCTCGATTTGACATCTACTTGACATTCACAATTGACCAGCCAAATATTTAAAAAATTTACAGGTAGCAAATATGTGAAAAATCAGTATTTTGTAGGGCCCTAGTATAGGAAAACACACATAAAAAGTTTGAACATTGAATGCCCGTTGAGTCGGGAGCACTCGACACTATTTCGCAGTATTTTTTGTGTTGTTCGTCGCTTATCGGGAAGATAATGCGTAAATAACAAGTGCGCAAGTTGCGTTTTGTGCAAGGTGCAAATCTTACGCTTAGTTACCACGCGCGTGTTTTGTCAAAATCTTCACGCCACTGACCAACAAATTATGTAACACCTCCCTCTATATTAATGCAATCTGGCCCAGCACTCTGGATAGTTGTTTCCATTGTATTGACGAGTTTCAAGAATATGAATCACTTACTTGTATTGGGGTTGCTGCTCAGCCCAGACCATGTCAAGTACATCGCGTAGACTGAAATAACAGATGACTGCAACAGACCAGAGCGAGGCAATGCTGGCAACAAAACACAAAGTATACATTAATGGAAAGCCCTGTGTGAGATCAGAAAGTCAAATGCAATTCTCAAGTTTGGTGTAGTGATGGGTCGATTCAATCGGCCTGATCAGAAATCGGCCCAGTTATTGTGAGATCGGTGACGAATCGGGATCGGCAAAAATCACAGAACTCTACCGATTCAGCCAACCCATCCATACATACCACAACAGCTTGAACATGTAGCTGGAAATCTCCATAAATGTGTTTAAAATGCAAGCATTCTGCCTTGTTGGACTAAACAGATTAACAAAGTAACTTGCTTTCATTTCTTTCAATCTTGATCATTATTTTGATTTCCACATTAATAAATGATCAAATTCATGGAAAACGTACCAGTGATACTTAACACTTTATTTCTGTTGAGAGTTTAAGTAACTTCATAACAAAATCGGGATCGGAATCGGATCGGGCCGATTATCTGAAAATTGAATCGGGAATCGGCAATTACGGATATAGGGTGGATAGGCCCAACCTTAGTTTGGTGTCATATGTTGCTTCTTGCACCATTATATTACAAACTTCAATTTCTTCTTTAATTTTGTGTGATATCTAGGCATAAATGTATTGAATTTTTATGAGCACCATGATCAGTGGTCGAAATAGAAAATAAAAGTTACATGCACAAATGAGGCAATTTATCAAAAATGGGCTGAAAAACACAAAAAACTGCATGCACAGGCAAAAATTTACATGCACAGAGCAAATTTTACATGCATTTGTGCATGTAAAACCCCCTTATTTCGAACGCTGACCATGATCCTGTAATTCCATGGTTATCATCCGTTTAAATGATACCAACATTCTAAATTGACCAATCAAATAAAGACCTAAAAACATACATGTGTTTTATAACAAATTCATTGCTTTCCCATGATACCACTCATACTGCTGTATGTACAACAATGTCAAAGGTTCTTAGGTTTTACTCAATGGTCTGATGGATAGTGCCATCTCAGGTATATCAAAAGTCCATCCATTGCACTGTGACTGGGGTATTTTGTTGTGTACAATGCAGACTTACCTTCCTGCACTTTAGGCAAGATAGAAACGACCGAGATCACGATACAAAGGATCATATTGCTCTGTACATCCATTGCACTGTGACTGGGGTATTTTGTTGTGTACATGCAGACTTACCTTCCTGTACTTTAGGCAAGATAGAAACCACTGAGATCACAATACACAGGATCATATTGCTCCGTCCATCCATTGCACTGTGACTGGGGTATTTTGTTGTGTACATGCATACTTACCTTCCTGTACTTTAGGCAAGATAGAAACGACTGAGATCACGATACACAGGATCATATTGGTCCGTCCATCCACTGCAACTGGGGTATTTTGTTGTGTACATGCATACTTACCTTCCTGTACTTTAGGCAAGATAGAAACGACTGAGATCACGATACACAGGATCATATTGGTGCTAATGAAAAACTTGTGAGTACTACAGGAATCACCGGTCTGGAGAGAAAAGGGAATAATTGTCAGTCTTACTAAAACATTCACACAAGTTTTTGACAAATATGAGAACTATGTTGTAATCATGATCAAGATTCAAAATATTTTGTGTAGAATACATTGCTTGGTCAAAGTAATTTTCACAACAGTAATTCATCTCTGTTGAAGATAACTTAAAATAACTGAATGTATATCACCACTACTATTCATACACTCCGCGTGTCACCTAGCCAATCAGAACACAAGAATATAAAGTACGCGGAGTGCAGTGGATCTTCACAAAGCACCGCGCTTGTTGCGTTCAAGTTTGCGTGGCGGGCATTTAGTGCGTATGAATGTTTCATTGTTTTTGCCGGGTGATTATATATTTAGTTTAGAGAAGTTACTGATTTTGATGGTCATAAAAAAGGCCATATTTCTTCTCACAAAAAATACAATATTATTTTTCTGTCGTGTGAGACAAAATCAATGCACTTGCGGTAAATTTTGATAGCTGTCTAACTCCAATGCACTCGGCCCCTACAGGCCTTGTGAATTGGACGCATCAAAATTGACCGCGCGTGCATTGATTTTGTCTCATTACACTCGCGCAAGAAATGGGCATTTATTAATCTATAGTCAAAACATTGAGCAAACTTTCTTGATATGCGTCCATTGTTAAAAAAAGTTGTCGTACATTAATCCGTCCATCAACATGAAGAATTTAATGATTGTTTTTTGCATATTAGTTATCTTTGGAGAACTCTGAACTATCAAATTTGCAGGTTTTTAACAGAAAGATACTTGTCATCATGCCGTCAGAGCACTCCTTTTTTCTTGCATAATCTGCGCAAACTCCATATAGTGGCGTGTGACAAAGAGATCTTTAGTCTGCAGTATTATATAAAATATAATTACTAAGCTAGTCTTTGCCTATGGC
The DNA here is from genome assembly GCA_000969725.1 of Ophiothrix spiculata. Classification (NCBI taxonomy): domain Eukaryota; kingdom Metazoa; phylum Echinodermata; class Ophiuroidea; order Amphilepidida; family Ophiotrichidae; genus Ophiothrix; species Ophiothrix spiculata. The sequence goes on along the minus strand of JXSR01S030647.1, from coordinate 14,937 downwards.
TGAGATGTGCTCTGATGACTTCATGCCATTATTACACTGGAATCCTATCTAGGAGAGAATTAATTTCAAAATTTGTTACAGGTGTATGCCAGGGCAGCATTTACCCGGTGGTTTGCACAAGTGAACATTGCATCAAGGTGTGATGGGTCCTGGGTTCGAATCCAGGGGGAAATCACCCATTTTAACATACAAATTCCTAAAGAGGTGTTATGGCCAATGTCTCTCCAGAATCACTCAAACTTGATCTAAGCTTCTGAATAACCCTAATGATGTTGTAAGATGATGTAGACTATTATACTCAATGTTAGCTATACTTTCATCAACACTAAATAGGCAGGAATTATGAGGCTTTTTTCATCCTCAAGTAAACATAATTCAAGTTACACACGCGCCGTAGATAATGATGCGCGGATCACACGTGCAAGCAACTCGCGCTGCGTTTCCTGCAGTTGTGTTGAGTCCAGCTACGCACACGCTTATCTGTATTAATTTAGATGTGAAGAGGCCCGCCTATTTGGTGTTAATCAAAGTATAGAATAGTGGTCAAAAACTTACCCCACTTCCAATGTAGAATACATAGAAGAGAATGAATCCAGTCAGGGTAAAGCAATAATTGAATATGGTGGATGATAACAAAGCTGAAATATGATCGGAAAGTAGTTGTGTTTAGAATTGTAAGAACTCTAATGCAGTTCATCCCTTATTTGTTACTCACTTTATAATTTGACGGGGTGTGCCACAGGCAGCACATCTAGTGAGCAGCCTGAAAAAGGGGGTCTTGATCGCCGGACATAGGTATCCTCCTCACAAATGTGAGGGCCCCCGGATGGAATCGGAAGCCATGATTATTCACACCACCTACATTTCTAGTACGAAATATCACGTATGAATTATCAAGCAAATTGACGCGTCATTACATCTTTCATAGTGATACACATAAAAAAAAAAATATAGCATAGATTTAGAACAATGATCAGCAGTGATAAAGGGGGTCTCCAAAGCGGCACATACCAGTATCACCAATATACGTGAGTGCCCTCCCCAGGTTTGTTACTCCCTTTTTCCTTATTTATCCCCTTTTCTTCCAACTCAGTTATAGCCATTATCATGCTTTGAAGGATCCAAGTGTGGAAAAACTTGGATCCTGAGCATAATAATGATAAAATTTGATGATTTTTACCTGATATTCATTGGTCTCGCTATGAGTTTTTAAAATATTTTTACAACTCATAGCTCAACCAATAAATATGGGCTCAATCTATCCAATATAACATAATTCAATATAAATATATCATCGATATCAGGTCAAAAATTTGTCTGGTTTAAATTTAATCGCTATTGTTTTGGAAACACCTACCACAATACCAGCCTCTCCCGTCGTCATCCTCCATCTTTTCCACCCAGCTCTCATTCCAAGAATGAGCCAAATCAACGATTAGAACCAGCTGTATGATGATGAAGATAAATGCACCAATCATGCCAAAGTACATCCAGACTGCAAAGAAAAAAGTTGCATACACTTTCAAAATGACAGACGGTTCTCAATTATATTTGCTCATGGGCCAGTGAGGGCCAGACATGTTTAACAAAATAGAAAATTAGAATTGAGGGTCAAACACTCTTTGCATTTCTATTTATTGTTGCATGTTTTACAGTTTCTCAAGTGGCAACTGACATTTGTGTCCACTGGCAGAATTTGGTTTGCAGGCCACTATTTGAGGAGCCTTGGCGTATAATTGGTAGGCCTAATAATTGGTAAATCATAAGAAAATGCAGAGTTAACCCTAGGTTTTGTGTTCGTCAGCTAGGGTCATATAGATAGCAAACTATTGTGATAAGGCGACAAAAAAAAACACCATGGGCGGGCGGACCTTCAAAGTTGGGTCGGTCGTTCAGCGTTTTTTTTTCTACAAAATTATTTTTTGCCCAGAATAGTCTGAAAATCTCCCCTAATTGTGAGAAAAACTGAAATTTTTTTACAAAGAAATTTTCTTTAAAATTTATGAATTTTGGCCAAAAAACAGCTGATTATACATGATTTTGATTTTTTTAACTAAAACAAAATAAAGCAAAAAGCAAAAGCAAATTTTGGGTCGGTCGGGCCCATAAAACAGGAGGGGGGGGGGGGTTCGCCCCCTAAGCACATTGCGTTTTTGTCCTTGCATGAAGCAGTGCTGAAAGTTTGAACTTTCACTGAAAAATAAAATTTCCTTGTTTATCAATCAATCAATCAAATTCCAATTACTTCAGATTTGGGATTAATCATTGATCTTTTATTACAATTTTGCTTACATTGTATTTTACTTCATTATATTATTGATTGAACATTCTAATATGTAAGAACCCTCAGATCATTTTAATTGATGAATTTACTTTATTTATCAATAATGCGAATCAAATGAAAACAGGTTGATAAAACATATAAACAAATTAAAGCCGATAATCAACTGTCAATTAATATAAATTGAGGAAATTTGATAGCTTCATTAATTAATAGCGACCAAAATAGTGTAAAATTCAGTGATAAAAATGATTGCTGGCTAACTTAGGAGTGCAAAAAAGTTCAGTAATCAATAATCAATTTATTTGAATTGATACACTAAACAAGAGGAAATTGCATTTAATTAATGTAATGATAATCACCTCATTGAACTTGACATAGCTTTTAAATAATCTAGATTAGCCTACTTGACTAAAACAGCTGAGTGGTGAATTAATCACATCATTTCCTATCAGTGGTCTACCTGTTAATGACGTCTACATAGACTTCCTGTTAGCCTGCACATGTACACAGTAATTAAACTCAAGATGTTTTTGCATTGTGAAACTAGTGGAACTTTGGTTTACGCGATGCTTCAAATATGTCCCCGCAGAATGTGGAGATCAATTATGCATATTGAGTACCTTAATCGGGTCCAAGACAAGCAATTTGACACCTTAACCTTTGAAATCGGACAAAGTTGAAAAATAGGCACAATTTCGAACTAAATTATGCAAATTAGGTACTTAATTAGCATATTTTCCGCTCAAATTGCAGCTGGCACAAGCGCAGCTCTAGCCCCGCCTACCCACCAAATTTCATGGATGTAGGGTACACGGTTTGCAAAATATGCTATTTAAACCATTTTATGCATAAATTATGCAAATTAGGTATTTAATTATCATATTTTGCAGCGTAATTGTTGCTGGATCCAGTTCGGCTCTGGGCCTACCCAGCCACTTAATATCATTAACGTAGGGCATGCAGTTTCCAAGATTTGTTCAGGACAATGTAGGTTAACATTTGGGTTAACATTTTCATCCGAAAGGACACACAGACGGACACATGGACGGAGCCCATTTTATAGTCCCCATCCCAAACTCGTTTGGCGGGGAAAATTAACTTCATTTGTGGCTCACCAAATGATTCAAATATCGTAGAAAATGTGTTGGCTTTTGACAAGTATCTTACATTACAACAAAAGGAACCCTAATTTTTTTTTCAAGAAATAGGGCGAAATCATACTCGGCCTCCAAACAAAATTTTCCCACAAAACATTTGTCGTGACGTCACCAAATATTTGCCATCGAACTTAAAGTATGAACGGGTAGCAAACATTTGGTCCAATGTGTATGGCGATTCAATAGCATGTGCAATCTAGCGCGAAATTCTATTAGGTCTCAACTCGGTGTTGAAGTTATTTTGTTTGGAGTCACTCGTCATTTTGACGTCACGACCAAATATTTGGTAGCGAAAATTTTATTTGGAGGCCGAGTATGTTTTCGGCCATACATGATGTTTTCTTTCCCAAAAAAGTAGACATAAAAATATTTACCTCTTTCAAATGAGCCATTAGGAATGAAGAAAGCAGCAACAATGATGCCAATGAGACCCATCATTTTGAAAAGCCAAAACCTGAAATAGAACACATCAAACAAAATTAATACAATCTAAAATCATTTGACAAACCAATCTGTTGAGCTCAGCGCTTGTTTATAGCAAGCACCTTGCCAAGGTCTGACTGTTTGCAAATTATGAAGCATCTTAGATAACATGTACACAGGGGGCATCACAATAATAGACGCAAACAATATCTCAGATTAGCTACCGTACCAAGTCTGATTCTGAAAAAATTAAAGGATCAATAATGGTGCGTTCGGAGTGCAGCGATTTTATCACTGCAACATAGCTCGACGTCTAGCGATACGGAGTCTTCAAAAGTTAAAGCCCACTATGTGTAGCGCATGTAAAGACTGCGTATCTGCAGACGTCGTGCGATGGAATCACCGTGAAATCGTCGAACTCTGAATGCACCATTACTCCGCCTCAAATGGTGGTTGCAAGTACAGATTCCCTTTTTTAACATTCTCTTGTTAAATGCGCTAACTTACCCATTCTGAATTCCACCTCTGGGGTCTTTGCTGGATCTGACACTGATCATTATGAGGGAGAACAATGCAAAGAAGCACGTCATCCCAAAGCACACACGATACACGGCTGAATACCCAGCCACTATGCTACAGTCTGTCAATGCACCCACATCAACACCAGGAATCTGATTCAATCCATCTGGCTCACTGCAGAGGTATGGAATCTGTGAGGTGACAAAATGTCAAGGGGAAAAAAGAAATAAGAAACGAAATTACACTGCAGCACACATGATAGCATAAAATTCACACACAGTTTTCAACATAAACAGAAAATCTTTGTGGTCCATCTCCGTAATTATTGCAACCTAACAGTGTTGATGTTGTTGATGTTTCGACATGTGTGTGGCGTGTTACTAGGTCATGGTTATTATAGCCAATGATTTTGAGGTTGTCCAACGAACAATTTGAACGTTCATTAAGCTTGTCCGAAGCCCTTTATTTGTTGTCTTGGACAACAGACAAGCCTTTATGTCAAAGGCTGTTTATTAAGTTTAACACTGATGATATTATCCGTTTAAACATTCAAACGGACGACGACCACGTTCAGAGAATTTGCTGAATGAAAAACCGTCTGTATATAACAAATCATTAAATCATGAGAAAATGTAAACAAAGTGAAAGAAATATGGTTTCTTTTTGACTGAATCCTTTATAGTAAACCAAACCAGGTGCATTTTGAGTGCTGCATTTTATGACGAAACATTAAAAAATATGTTTTTGTAACAATAAAGACTGATTTCTTATGTTTCAATGCGCACTTACGTTCTGACTCCCCGAGTTTGTTTACATAGATCAAGTAAGATTTTTTTCGTTATTATGATCAATGACCAGATCATGCTTATTTTTAGTAGATCATAAAAGATTTTGATTAAACGTTTATCCGGTCCAAGTGAAATCCGTTTAAACATTTAGCAAATTAAACATAAATGGACAGCGTTATTGTTTATGCACATATATGGCAACCCAGTGAGCTTACTGACAAAGGTTTGAATTTGTGCATCTTATCCCTTTGAGAATAGAGATTCACCTTGAAATCTCATCTAGACCACAAAGCAGCATTTGTATATCATTGGTGCTAACTAATTTCCTAGAATTAGAATTACAACTAAGTGTTGGGTACTTTTAGTAGCACGGATGGAACAATTAAGCTACATACATTGTTGGTGTTTTAGAGCCATCTACGCATCCGGGAGATTTATATCTTACTCAGATTCATTTCCGTGACGAACACAAATAAACCAACCTTTCCCCTCTCCATGTGTTGCGTTCGATGGGATAAATTGTGATTTTCTAGAGCGAACGCAAGATTGTTATATTTTGAAACCATTATATCAAAACGGTAACAAATTACATTGTTTTACTTGCAAGTCTCAAATGATATCAATGTACCAACATGATAATTTTTTGAGATTTTGAACTGAAAACTGTCTTCACACGTCAGGGGTAGAAATTCGTCTTCGTGTGCGTGAATCAAACTTGATTCACGCAGGTTGGATGTTGCGCGAATCATGATTCACGCAAAGTGCGTATAAGTTGATTCTCGCAAATTATTTTAGGTGAATCAAATTTGATATTAATAACGTAGATATTTATAACACTGCACATATGGTAAACAAAGGAAACCTATAAGTAAATTGTAATACTGTAATTTGTGTCATTGTCAGTATGTTTGACCATGTTGTATTCATGGTTTTTGAAACAAAATAATAAAAAACAAACATGAACAATGAGCCATATTTAAGGCTGAGCTTATTTCTGTTGTCAGGTGACCCTTCACTCAAGAATATTGGTGAAAAGTATTTAGTGCTGTGTGTAGCCCGTTTGTATCATTTTTAATTCATCATGGTTGCATAATTCTGCACTCTCTCAGCCAGCATTTTATTGAGAAGTTTAATCTAATGATTGGACACCCATCACTATCCAGAAGCACTATTATTAATGTCAAATACCATTTTCTATTGTTTTATGCAATGAAACATTGATTGATGATTGCATATGTTTTTTATAGTAGAATATTTCACGTCTCAATGTCAGTCACGGTAAATTTCAGCAAACTTACTTCCGGGTTCGCGATCATTAATCATAGCTGAATTGTAGGTACATGAATATTGATTAATATGACGTCATCATTATGGTACTAAATCATGAATTTGAGTGTTTTTATTGCTCAGATATGATCACGTGGTACTATGACGCTACTTTATATTTATGAATGACAAAAGTTCTTGACAATATAAATGAAAACCAAAAATATTTCTTAAGCTTACAACTTGAGATTCGCGCTGCCACGTATTTGCGAGAATCTTTACGCGAATCGATTCGCGGATTCGCGTCGAATTTCTACCCCTGCACGTGTATGTATGATGTCCGCAATTTTGTGGGTCAACAGGTTGTGATGTCAGCATAGATCGATGTATGCACTTATGCGAAATTTCTTGTTCAAAAATCAATGGGGACAAAATATGCACCTAAAAACAGAGTCACAATTCCTTCAACTCTGTAAACAGATGTGCAGAGTACTGTAACAGGGCCATCCAGTTTATCTTGTTTGTACACAATAGAGCCCTGCACTCAGCATTTCCGATTACACTGTCCAAGGAATTGTGCCATCAATTTCAGTCTAGCGTCACTGTTACCTTTGCCAATGTGTCTGCCAGGCCAGGCACCAGCATGAAGCAACTGACGACGGTACCCAGGAGAAGGATGAGGCCATACACGATACGTGTTGATGTGGAGTTGTTGCACGATGGGCAGGCGGCACAGCAGCAGGAACATGCTGTGGATCCCACACAGCAGGCGAGCTGGAAGAAACATTGAAAACAATGTCTGGTTACTTGCAAGTATACGAACAAACATTAGCAAATGTAGATTCAAAGTTGTTGGTAAATATTTCAAGTACGGTATGTGTATAACAAAAGATAAAATATATGCCTAATCAGAAAATCAAAACAGAAAGAGCGATTATTTTGATCCCAGCTCTGTCAGAGCGGTTAGAGCACGGGTCTCGTAATACAGAGATTGTGGGTTCGAGCCCAGGGCCGGGCGGTTTTCGTCTCCTTGTTTCCTTGAGCAAGAAACTTTACTCTACTTGCTCCGTGGTCGGACAGTCACGTAAAGCCGTGGGTCCCCTGTACGAATAGACTCCTTCATGGGGTATGCATGTTATCATGCAAGTACTTGTATCATTGATTGATTGATTGATTGATTGATTGAAATACATGTATGTCACATATATATTTTGTTTGACTCTACAAACGACACAGCATCGGTCTTTTATAATAGCAAATATGCATATAGGCCTATAGGCCCTATTTTAAAGTTTCATTGCGTAAGCTGGATATGCTGACTTGTGTAATTGTTTAAACTTTATGGAACTTTTCGATTTTGAAAAAATTTTGATTTGGAAATCAAGAATCCATTCCGGCAATGAAATACATAATTATTTATTTGTTTATTATTTACTTATTCTATTGTCATGTGATCAGTACTCAACACACAAGCAAATGAAAATGATGACAGTGTAGTTAACGAAGCAACAAGGTATTTTTTTCCAAAAAAAACCCAAGAACGTTGCGAACAATGCTCCCAACTATTATCTGTATAGTTGTACACAACAGAAAAATGCTAGTTTAAAACTGTTTGAAAGATTGCAGTGTTTTAATGGAAAAAGGTGAAAATATGCGATTAATTATACATATAACAACCCGTCCATTTTTTTTTGATATGTTTATTATAATAAAAACTTGTTCATTTGAGTTCAATGTTATCCATTGGCATTGCGGCAGGTAGACTTGGGCGAAATATAACACTTAACAGAACTACATTTTTTGCGACCGTACTTAAGTTACCGTCATAAATACAAATAGTTTAGGTTTCCATGGCTCGTTTTCCGCGTTTCGGTTACATAATTTTGTAAATATGTACGGTCGCAAAACATGTAGTTCTGTTGTATTTCACCCAAAATGTTAAAGGTGCAATTCATGATTTTGATGTGGTCTCTTTTCTAGCTAAATAAAAAGAAGAGTACAACACAAATATGTACTGAAAATTTCATTTGATTCCGACCGTTCGTTTCCAAGTTACAAGCTTTTCAGCATTTTAAAAATCCCCATAGACTACTGTGTTGTAATTACTGTCGGGGCCCCGACAATAATTAGAAAATGACACATTTTCTCACTTTTCTCAAAAATGCAAGCACATATGAAAGAATGGTTTGGGGATCGTAACATATACCACTTGAGGATTCTTATAAGCCAAAAAACTCTAATTTGATAGAGGTGACCTTGAGGGTGAAAAGTGGATCATGAATTGCCCCTTTAACAAGCACAAATAAAAAATGTTATAATATTGATTTTTTAAAGTAAATTAAATCATTTTTTTTTTCACTTTTTCATTTCCTCAGGCTCAGATTTTGGATTTAAAATAAACACAACGCACGGGCGTGTCTCTTATTCTTCTTTGAGAATACTACGCAACTTTCCTTGTGTAGTTACAAGTAAATACATTACCAATGGTGGCGCACTTCGGACCCAGATTTGAGCAAAATATCCCCCCTCATTATGTAAAACTATATCATTAAATCTTAAAAAAGAAATCATTTTTAATTTTCTGAAACTATAGTATTTACTTGGATCCATTTAGATTTTGACTGAAAGCCTTACTTTTCATGAAATTTGACTTAATCACCCTCTTTTTGCACAGTTTTCCTGTTGTTATAGGGCCCAAAAATTCCAGCAATAAAATTGATGTATCTCGGCAGCCACAAGTCTCATAGAGCTCATTTATGGCTCGTTAGATTTCTTTCAATAAGATCTTCAAAATGAAATATATTTCATAATTATCAAAAAAACTTAATTTTTTGTTTACCTAGCTACCTTGTGGAACAAAACGCGTAGCCGTAGGAGTCTCCTGAACAGGATTAATTTATGGGCAAATTGTGAGTACGCTTGTATTTTAATATACAAACTTGTTCGCACTAATATCTTCTGATATTAGTATTTTAAGTGACATTAATTAGTGGCTAAACTTTGACAATTTGGATTTACGGCGAGACCCTGAAGACGAAGGCATGTCTTGTCTATTCGTCAGCGCTTGTGGGTTTTATTTAAAGGGAACAAGCGCTGATTCGCTAGCCGTATTTGATTCAGACTCAGTGTACAATACTTCTCAGTTGGGACAGTGGCAGTCACTCACTACCAGAAAAAAACATTTCATAATTTAAAATGGCATACAAATCATTATACTGACATTCTTAATTCATGAATTAGAGGAAAACAACATGACAAACAGGAACTAAAATTGTCTTTCGTGAAATTATAGAAACTTTTATAAGCTTACTCACCCCTGCTAAGGAACAGATTCCACACATTTCTCGACGTCAAACGTATCAGTCAGCGCGTTAAATAAGTTTTCTAATGTTTAAAGGTAACAAAGGAAATAAAATAAAAAGAAAAGGTTGAACCTTTTTGGTGTAAAATTGTATATTTTGACTGTGTTGTACAACAGTCATCGGTGTCGCAGATCTTCTGTTGTGTTTCTAAAAATAGTCACAAAAGACCTGACGTCATATTCCAGAAACGTCAACAGAGGTCGCTAGACTAACAAATTTGTTAACAAGGCAGAAATGTAACAGTCATGCGCTAAACATGGAACTATCAATCAATCAATCAATTATACAAGTACTTGCATAATACTATGCATACCCCATGAAGGAGTCTATTCGTACAGGGGGCCCACGGCTTTACGTGACTCCGACCACGGAGCAAGTAGAGTAAAGTTTCTTGCCCAAGGAAACAAGGAGACGTAAACCGCCCGCGGCCCGGGGCTCGAATCTTCAAATGGCATAAGTTGAACAAAAACTTGCCCCAAGTTTACCCTTTCCCCTTAATAAAAACAACCAGAAGCTTTTAGGCGCAAATTTCTCTCAATTAGGCTACATTTAGGGGATATTTTACGTGTCAGTTTCTATTGGCGCATTAATATTGAACAAATTTCAAAACTCATAAGTTTACCTTTCAATTTTCAAATAAAAATAAAAGTACTCATGAGTGACACAAGTTTAGTGTATTATTCTAAATTAGTACAACTATTCTTTATTTAAAAAAATAACGATTTCTTGTGGGTATTGAGTTTGGCAGTGGCTGCACCAGGGGATGGCAAGTGGGAGCATTTCCCCCACCCCCACCCACCCCCCTACCCCCCAAATTTCTCTCAATTAGGCTACCTCTTCTTTCCAAAAAGATTTGCGCGCTACGCGCGCGTTAATTTTTTTTTTAGATTCCCCCAGGAAATTTTTCTTCCCCCTGTTTGCCCCCCAGAAATGAGAAATAAATTTCCCGACTTACTACTTCTCCTGTTCACCCTGGTTCACCACACGATTGTTCGTTATCCTGCCCTCAATTAAAGGGTATAAAATCACCATTCGACAGAGAATAATATTGATACCTTATAGCAAATCTATTTCATCATGTAGAAAACCAAAGGAAATATATTTTAATATTTTACA